>JAPYZO010001057.1:29565-48671 GCA_030522905.1 Torymus flavipes | reverse complement strand
CGAAACGATCCACGAAATTTTTATCGGTTCGTTCGACGTGCTCCAATTGTCGTTATGGCTTCTTTTGTTACTAGAGCGCGTCCGGCGTGATTGTTTTTCTCGGAGTGCTTTACGAGTGTCTTTTACAAACAAGAAAAAAGCTCGATTTAATTTTTTCTAAAAATTGTCAGAAGCGAAAAAAGCTATTTTTAATTTTTTTTCACCCGTCGAGAGATGGTGGGATTAAAAGTTTTTGATAACTCACTAGAAACTTTCCTTATTTGCAAAATGCAGAGAGTGCGGGCGAGGCTTAGGAGGAGAGGAGGGGGCGAGAATCTGGAACATAATCATGAGCAGGGCTGATATTTGCGGAAGTTGAATTACTTGGTTAATTAATCCGCGCGACTGAATTTATTTTTATACAGCGATTTTGGGTAGAGAACGATTTGGTTTAGGGTGTGTGTATGTAGAATTTTGTTGGAGAACTTGCCTCATTGAAAATAATGACTAAGAATATATTTCAGTCGGCGGGGATAAAGATTCATCCTAATTTTGCTCGTTCCCCTGTTTTCATTAAATTTAGAGCGATATTTCACTTTAAGCAATTTCAAGAATACTTTACCTAAATCAGAATAGAAATGGCGGTAGTTGTATTCAATACATGAATATTTTTGGTTAATTAAGTTATAAATGAACATTAAAAACAAACTTTCACAATAATAAATACGTATGTATGTGTATAATTTAAAAACTCAGTAAAATTAATTTTAAAGAATCGATCATGAATATGGATACTCATCAAACCAAATTAACCAAGTTTCAGTACACTGGATTACTACCAGGTGGCGATCTGCGTTCCCTTTCCGCAAATGAAATTTTCAATCGTGAATTTGAATAAATCTTGTTATTCGCCTGTTATAGATTAAGAACATGTATACATGTTCAACCTATAGGTTATTTGTACATTTCTTTAAATATTTTACAGCTATAATCAGAAGTCCTTTTTGTAAGTTTTATATAGGTCTGTGTTGCTATGTTATACTGCAAATTGGCTAAAGTAATCATTAGATTTAAAATGATTGTTTTACTAACATACATTTAAGACAAGTTAAGCGCTTCACGGCCCTCATAATATGATCAAAAATAAATGATTTTCTTAAGAAATTTCTCTTTATACATTGCTGTAAATATAAGTCACTTTGAAGACACTTTACATAAATTAAAAAACGGAATGCCTAATTAACGTTTATTAAGTGTGCGATATATATATTCATTATCGTCAACACGAAATCATCGTTCTATCATTAAAATCAACGACATTTATAGAAAAGCAATATCGATTCAATCCACTCACACCGACTCTTCTAAAATTGACTGTACCCATCAATACAGGGCAAAATAAGAACCGAGACCGAGCCACGTGTTGGAAATCAACCTCAGCGCACATGCATACACACGTACACCCACTCTTACTCGAGCGACAGGCCCTCGCTTACACGGCGTCGGAATCTCAGATCGCGAGCACAGAAGACGCGGGTGCCTATTGTGCGCTTCACCTTTCTCGTATCAATACACACGTGTACATTCTCTCGTGCATGCACCCGCTACAGGAAAGTTTCTCGAGTAGAGTAGTTTCCTCCTGCTCTACCCTCCCCCTTCTTTGTCGTGCATACCTAGCCGTGAAATTCGCGAGATTCCAAGGGTATCGCGCATATGCAGAGCGAGGGCGGCGACGCTGGAATATATATGTATTTCGGTGGAAGGGGGGGATCTCGCGTGACGAGCAACAATATCGCGGCGACCGGAAGCCGGGGGTGATTTCGGTGCTCGCGAGCGCGGGCGGGTTCACTCGCTCGTCGATGAAAAGTTTCGAGGTATAAGAGAGAAGGGGGTGTACGGGTGGAGGTATAGAATGTGTCGTCGGGGAATGTAATTGGAAGTTTCTTTCCCGACTCTTTTATGCGGGTTTCGTCGATTTGATTTTATTGGGTTTGAGGCGCGGGAAATGGAGAGTAATAGTGGCAGTATTAGAGTAGTGCGCGCGGATGTGTGGGATGTGGAAGAGGATCAGCTGGAAGCGGATATATTTTCGGCGGTGATATTTTTGGCTGATTAGTTTTGGTTTGGCTTGGAGCTTATCGCAATAATAAGGGGGTGAATTTGGTGATGGACTTTGATCGAGTCGTATTTCTCTTTTTTCTCCTTTTCGTTTTTTCTAGGTGACACGTAGCAATGGGCTATTTTGATAGTGGGTGTAATTTCGGACAGTGACGGAGCTTTATAAGAGAAATTCATGGAAAAAATGTTTGGAGTTAATATTACAGTCCATCAAAGTCACTCTTGCATGGAAGCTAAAAAATAACTATATTTTTTCACAATTTTCATTCGGCATTAAAATGTCAATTTTAGTTTCTAGAAATTAAAAATTTTCCCCGTACTCTTAAAACTTACTCAGCTTTTATATACGAGGAAAGGGTAATGAAAAAACTTGACTGCAGAAACGAAATTTAATTGAAAATCTGATTAAATTTCTCGCGATTTTTAGTTTTTCTCTTGATAAACACGTACACGGTCCAAAGCATTCTTTCCCAAAAATCTCATTTGATTTGCAAATTTTGTACAAACTCATGGATTCTCCGTAGTAATTAGAAAATTCTTCACACAAAATATTACAAATAGATTGCGCGCGTGTCCAAAAACAGAGGCTCCATTGTCCGCATATTCCCGTATCGCTGCATATACTTAATTTTTCGAGGGCAGAAAAAAGCTTTACCCAGCAGCGGCTTCGCGTTATCCGCAATATCTTCGAAATAGAAAATCGATGGTCGAGCAGTAAATGCCGCGTGAAAAACTGCAGCTTTCCATTGTGCGGTGCAATAAGCACTGGTAGAGCTTTGTTTTCGTGCAGCTAGAAAAAAAAAGAATTGTATGCCCACATGTATAGTGTACACCCTAATAACTTCCAATGCACCTTCGATACAATTCTTTTCGTGCAGACGAGAAAGAATTCTAAACCTCCTCTAGTATACCTTACTTCGTGCCAACTCACACGCACGTGACCCATCAAATATTTATCATACAGCTATATAAGCCATACGCGCGCGCGTCTAATCGAAAGGAGTCGGAAGGCATCGTTCAAAGTCCATTGCCCTCTCTCTATACACCACAAAACCCATTACTATTATATCACCCATCCAACTTCCCCTTCCAGCCCATTCGCCACGCAGGACGAAGTCGCTCGCTCGGTAAGGTGACATCTCTCTATACTCCCTTCAGCATCGAAATATATAAGTTCGAGGCGATCGCGGAAGCGCGATAACGGCGCGGCGGCCGATATCGGTGACTCGTCCCTGAGCCTTCACTCATCGACCGCCGCGCGGCCTCCTATATACACGCGCAAGGTCGCGGCTCTCCCGCGCCTGCCTAATGGGTTAACTTTCTTTTTTTTTCGCTGGTATATATATACGTATACGTACACGCTCTCTCGCGTATTCGATATTTGATTAGTTGCGGGGTAAGGTTTTCTTCTTCTTCTTTTTGCATAGTGAATGGTGCGCGGATAAGGTGGATGCGTCCTTGCTGGCTTTGGGGAGTAAGATGATACGGGGAGAGCTTGCTTGCGCGCGCTTGCAAGTTTTCCGCTCGCCTAATTATATCGGACCGACTGTGTGTTTGTCAAAGTTTTGCAGCGGAAGGTGGTGGCTTTACGCTGGGGTCTCGTTAATTAAAATGCGTAGTAAGTTGGTTAAAGGAGAGGGTGGGCGAAGATGAGCTCAATGGCGAATGTGCGAGCTCGTCTTTGTGATTTTACCCGGTAATTGATGCTGTAAAGGTGCGCGTGCGGACGCGTGGGTGAGGCCCGTGCTGTCTTATTAGAAAAATTTGTTGCTTACCTATAAAGTATTATGAACATATATATTAGATTGATACTATTTTTCGTGGCTAGTATCAATATTAACAGAGACCAATTATTTTTATTTTCGCAAAAGCGATAAGCACGTTGTAATATACTTTGAATTTTTGCCCTTAGCCTTTTTCATAAAAATACGTTAGAAAACAACGTGTTCTTGACTCACTGTAGTGTATGACGTGTACATACCAGAAATTTCTCAGCCACCGGCAATTTCTTTAATACTCTAGCCGCTAACGTAAAACCATTTGTACGTTATGTGAACCTCTATACCCATAACATTTTCTATCATTCCATACTCTACGAGAACAATGAAAAAAATATCGTCTACTGGCATACAGACACACACTACCAGCAAGCTTTCCCTTTATTGCATGAATTTACACGTCAGTCTTGACGTGATTGACATCCTACGTATATATAGACAGACACATACACACGTGCGCATACCCGCATATACTCACCGTGCGGTTATTTACGCAGCCTTGTGTCCTGATGGCTTTCGACGTAACGTCGCGAACGCGTCGTGGCATCATAATAACACACACGCGTATGGTGCCGGGCGATTATACGGTTTTAAGCTATGCAATCTAATATCGTCGAATAATAGGCAAATTTACTCGTCCTTGATTAATTGAACGTCGCGCGGCCGGGCCAACGAGCAAAGAATGCGGGGGCGACGCGACTGCGCGAGCGCTGGCGATATAGGTGTACGCGGACGCCGAGGGAAAATTGGCCCTTCGGGCGATAATTCATAATTATGGAGCTCATGCGTTAGTGGCGGACGTGATACTCCATTTTAAAATTGGGTTAACTTATGACCGCGGCTCGTTATTATATTTAGTCGCTGATTTGAATAAATCATTGTTGTTTGCGGATGCGAAACGGTTTCTTTTTTATGCGTGGTCTAATTTTCGTTGTTTATTTTTCATTTGTTGCTAATTACAAAGTTGCGTTATTTACAGTTGGGTAAGCAATCCTTTTATTTATATGTATTAATACGTGATACCGACATAAAATGCAAAGTTCAGTAATTATGTTCACGTGTTCGGAGAAAAGCTCGAATTTTAATACGAACCAACGCGTCATCAATTTTAAAATCAAATAATTTGGATCACGAAATTATTTTTAAAAATTTTAATTTGAATCATTACTGGTTTATTGTTTGTTTATAACACATTTATTTTCTTTAATACTTATCATGCTTCGGAATATCTGTAAAAGACATGGAAATAAAATGTAAAATGAAGACTTCAAATGGATAAAAAAATAAAATAAAAAACTTCCATATAAAGCCACCGTTTTTTCGGCTCAATTGTGAACAAAGCTAACTTCAAAAATGGCAAAAAATATATTTTCCCAAGAAAAAGCTACCGAGTCGTTTACCGCAAAAAAGGTCCACTGAACTCATCGGTAAAATATGCGTAGCATTTTACCTCGGACGCAATAACCTCAGTCACATTCAACTTTTATTAAAATGTAAGAAAAATTACGACGCCACAAAGGAAGCTTTAAGACAGCAATAACGGCCCCTTTACAATAAAATTATCATAATTTTCCAGGCTTTTATTTTAATTCCGCGTTCCCTCTAAATCAGTGAAATCTCTCTATTTTCAACACTATATTCTTCTCTCTTTCCCCCACGAACCCCATTTTCATCCGTTTCCCTCCATGCAGCCTTAAACCAGACTTGCCGGCGTACTTGAATCGTTTTCTCACCTCGACTCTTTATGTCGCTCTAGACCTTCCGCTCTGACGGGCCGATCGCTCCCCCATTAACCGAGCACTCGCTCCCCCACGTGGCCGACACTTATAGGCACTCTCGTTTCACCCGCTGCCGGCGAAGGCCAGGAACACGTGCGCCGCGGATTTATTACGCCCGAGAGCAAGGATGAATTCTACGACCGCGCTGGAGAAAGGATCACGGGCTTGCTTGAGTCGAGCCCAATTCGGCCGATTATACTATCCAATATATAAGTATACGAATGAAAAAGCATCCTCTCTCTCTCGCTTCAAAGGAACTTCCGCGCCGCGAAAAATTCGCACAAGGACAGAGAGGAAGGAAATTGGCGAGAGAGAAAGGAAGAAGGTTGGGGTAAAGCGACAGGAGAAACCCGAGCGGAGAGTGTATCTGTATATGTATATATAATACGGGAGTACGGCTCTCGCGCTGCCGCTCCAGGGAAATACCCGGGCTGATTGCGTTTTCCTTATATATATATATTCGCCGTTTTCTCTAAAACGTGGAAGGGGGAGGAGGATGATGAGATCTTTCCAGGCGGCACGTGCGACGGTAAGAAAGCCGGATGAGTTGCCGATGACGGATACCGAGGTTAAACGACTCGGCTTGGTTTAAAGTGTGCTGTGTATAGGCTACTTTGCGGATTGAAGCTGAGGAACTTCCGCAAGATGCAGTGTACTGTGAAAAAAATACATTTTTAATTTGTTTTTTTTTTCCTTCCAAATTGAGCTTAATCTTATATTCTTTCTTTCTTAAAGAAGTATAATTAGCAAAAAAATATTTGAATAAAATTAAATGTTCTTATGTACACAAATGTTAGATATTGTTTTCCGTATACACCAACGAAAATTTGATTTAGAGAATACAATACGCTAAAAGCACGTAAAAGATAAAAGCATCCGTAGCAGCAACCGTCAAAACAGCTCTATCGCTCACAACGAGATGCAGACACATAGAGCTAGTAGCCTCACGCGATACGCGCGTTACATCAGCCCGTGCGAGACACAAACAGAACAGTCAGAGACAGACGAAGACGTATCTCGTTATTGTGAAGCCAGCTCTATATGGATGCGATTCTCCGACTCCTGCAGTGCCACACGGACGAAAACAATGCCCTCCCTGCTAGACATTTGCATCCGCGCGTATATAGGCTATAATGCATATACGACCGAGATATGCGGGCGGTGTATGGTTGCCGGAGGAAATTGACTGGAGAAGAAGATGTATACGACAATGTTAAAGGCGGACGAGGGAAAATGAATTTTCACGGATGAGAAGAGCTCAAAGAAGAAAACAGTCAAAATAGATGGTCCGCGTGACGCTGGCGGATGTTAGAAAGGCAATCTCCTTGGAACGGCGTATAGTAGCTGTTGCGCTCGGGTATATATAATGCGCTTCTGAATGGGCTGCTGTGCGTATTTGTCTTTTGCTGGGATAATGGGGGCTCAAAGGAGATCTAATTATAAACAAGGAGCTGGAGTTGATAACCCCATCGGGGATTGAGGTGGTTGCGCTGGGACAAGCAAAGGGATATGCGTTTGTTTACGGAGCTGAAGAGAGAGACGGCGCCTGTTTGTTGTTTATTTTGGGTTGTCGCATAGGGTAAACGGTATTGGTGTGCTGAGGTTGTGTGGATAGTACAAAGAGCCGTCGTTTGTGACTTCATTATTGAGTCGAGATTTTCTATAAAATAATGCTCTGCATCAAAAGTTCCTTTGGAAAATATTCGGCATATAGAGAGAAATGGAAGAATTATGGTAAGGAAGCTATCGACAACTGAATTACCAGATGTCTACAGTATTACTCTCGACGAAGTCGTATAAGAATGCAGCGCAAGAGATGAATAAAAATGGAAACTTTTGCTCTGAGTGGAACTAAAATCACGGCTCTTTTTCTTTATATACGCTCTCTTCTCGTTATCTATAATATACCAGACTTTTCTCTACTCGCCGAAAAGCAACTCCACCAGGTATACCATAAATTCCAACCAAAGTGTATAGAGCAGTGAAATATGAGAGAGAGTCTTACGGTCCCCAGTTGTCGTTTAATAAGTGATAAAGGCTCACCGTAAGTTCGGACAACTTCATCGATTCCAAGTTGTCGCCCGCCGTGGTCCGAGAAGTTTCTCCCTCGGCTCTTCTTGCGCCGTCAGAGACGAGGAAATTCGATTTGCGCATCGTCTGGTGTATTAAGTTCTTGTACAGGAATGAGAATGACAATTTGGAAATTGAGTTTACGAATTCAGAACGGAGTCAATGGGCCATTGAGAGCGAAAGGTCGCGCGCGCGCAACAGATAATTTTTGCTCTTGGATGTGTAAAGTATAAAAGTTTGCAGCTATTTCTGAAAGTATATATAGCTTGGATTCATCGAAACCTGTCGTTTTCAATGCTACGCGGCATGTTTATATTTGTAGTAACGCTGAGCGGAAGCATCGCGTCGATATCTTCCTAGTACAATTAGATTGTGTGCTATCGGCATGTTCGACTAGCAAACGTTGCTTCTATATAATTATCCCGCAATATTAAGTACACATACTCTAGTTACGAAACCTTATTTAATCATAGCCCAATTATTCCCAAACTGCGTATATCAGCCGACAAAAATACATAAACATATATAAAAAAGTTCGCTTATATATATACTCTTTAAACGCCGCAGCCGGCCCATTAACAAATATCATTTACGCTACAATAACAAATGCTGCGCTCCCAACTACGCGCAAATCAGAGTCCCTCCGAAAAAATATTTACGTAACACGAGACTCAACTCTCACTCTCGCTTCCTCCCCAAGTCTCCCTCGACGAATTAATTTAGCCACTCAAACGGCGAACACGAGAACACATTCAACTCCTTCTTTCCTCCTCCACTCGAGTATACACGCGCATTTTCACAAAGAGCGGAGAGCGCGTCTCGCCTTACCTCCCCTGGTGCCTGAGTTAATAAACGCGCGCGCGTTCCTGAACAGTGCAGCAGCAACAAAGAGACGGGATGGTCGAGGAGAAAGAAGGCGAAACGGAATTCGAGAAAAGCGGAAGAGAGATGTCAGGAAAAGCACGCGGCCTCGCGCAGCGACGTATTAAACGCGCCGTGCAGGATTCGCGCGCACTCTTAATCGAGGCTCCCTCCCTCTCTTCCAAGGCAACGACGACGACGACGACGAGCACAATAAAAAGCCGCCTCTTAAACGGCGCAGCGCTAAAAAGAAACGTGTACCCGCGCTAGAAAAATTTCCACTTCCCAGCAATGGGTTTCGCTCCGTCTGTGTTTATATATAAATACGACGATGGGTATGTAGTCTTGTATATAGGTATACATACAGACGTAGGTACGTCGATAATAGAAAGGAAGGAGCTTTGAATGCGCACTCGCACCTTGAGAGCTTTATGCGCGCTCGTCTTGTTATCCCTTCGAAGAGTCAGAGAACAATGTTGCCCGTATGTATATATAATATACGTACGATGTGTATATATAGGTGTCGAAGACGACTTTATGTTTGATTCATTCCTCGAGCGCCGGCTCTGATAATGCACCCCGAAGCCGTATTCGGTAGCGCGCACTTGACGTCACTGAAGTTATATAGCTCTTCAATGATGCTCGTCCCCCGTATGTGTGCCACTTATGACAAGAATATCTTAAAGGTACTTCCGCAATTTCGCCGTCGTTGGACGCGCGTGGGCATATACACACACGTGTAACGTTTTTCGTGTAGGTGCAGGCCTGGGAGATCGACGACGACGTCGATGGTTACGTAACGCGCGTGTATGCTTTATTATTGAGTGGGCATGAGAGCTTTTGTTCATCCGAATTGGATAGTACAGAAGGGAGATCCTTTTGACTTTTGGCCGATGATGAAATATGTTCAGGCTGCTGCCGAATGTTTAATAATGCAAGAGTGTTTGTGTGCATGTGTGTTGTTGTTGTTGTTGTTGTTTCACGAAGTTTGTTCGGTTATAATCGAAAAATAGATTAAAACGGAGATGTAATTATAGATCAGGGTGAATTAATCGAGCGCCGGTATTATTACGTTGGGAAAGCGACTGGCAAACGCAATGCGAGATAAATAATGTGTATCGAGTTACTTTAATTACGAGTTGCAAACTTTGTAGAACACTGCGATGTAGTTCAGTCTTCTGCATTTCTTTTGTTATTTTGTTTGCTAAAAGTAACTGTAATAACGTTAATCGTCAATATTCAGATGGGTAGTGTAAATTTTCGAAGATATTTAATTAAATCGTGCTTTTAAGATATAGCAACTTTCTCGTAACCATTCTTCGCCATTAAATAGTATTTATCGAAATGTTATAGTTTTCGGCAAAAGTTTGACGTGGCTCTCTCGCTAGTTCCGCGCAATAGTAGTATAGTGTATATATACTCGCAAGTTTCTAAATGCAGAACCTTATCTCAGGAACCTCCTTAACCAAATTTGTACAGTAACCTGCTAGTTAGAAATGCGCATTGCTCTACTTCAGGAATTAAGAAAATAATCTTCATTGCTAAGCTTTAAAGCACATATCTTTCCATAAACACAATTTCAGTGACATAGCTGTCCATTTGCTTCATCGCATATAGCCCCGACAAAGGACAAAAAATTCACCACCAAGACGCTAGAAAAACACAGCCTCAAATCCTCCAGCAGTCACTCGTTCTCTCCTGACAGCTCCATCAAGCACACACACACACACACACACACACACACACACACACACACACACGCACACACGCTTGTCTCGACTCAAAAGAAACCGCCTTGCCCGAAGAAAAAAGGGTTCGCCGCGCGTCTGAGCACACACAAACCTCTCCGAGAGCCGACTTTTCCATTACGACAAGCATCGCGGCTGTTCTTCTCTACGGATGCTCACTTGATCGAATGCAAGCGCGCGCGTTTGTGGAGAACAATGGCGGAGAACCGCGCGCGACGTCGCCTGTCGTCTATGGAATTGATGGATTCGCCGGTTATCGCGATGACCTAGCGGGTGGCGAGTATATGTATAATGCGCGAGCGATAACTATGTTTACAGGGGCACTTCGACGTCATAGCCGCGAGAGAGTTTAGAAAGGGGTGTCTTATGTATGATGCACTATATATGTATATGTAGGTGTGTGAGGGAGTTTCGAAGGATCTCGAACGCGCGGGGATTGATTTTTTGCCGTGTGTTTGCCGTGAGACAGCTTCGCGTTCCCGACCTGTGGGGTGAAAATACTTTCGCGAGAGAGTTTGTGTGGGTCGTGTGTATAGATCCTGGCGTCAACCCTAATTTGTAGATGCGAGGGTTATTTTGGGGGTTGAGGTGGCGGAAAAGTTTGGCTGGTAAGGGAATATAGATGTCTTTCACGGAAGTGTATTGCGTATACTTCTATTTCCATGAATAAGGGTTTCACCTGTAATTAATGGATGTTATTAGAAAGAGAATAATAATTGTCTCTTGTACGGGGTACACTTTGAAAATGTAAAGTTCTTATTGTCAGCGAATCCTTCTACTTTTTTTCCTCTCTCTTGTTTTCTTTCCTCGATTTTACAGTGAAGTTTTATAACTACTTTGGCAAACTTCAAAGTGAACTTAAGGGCTCAAAATTTAATTCGCATAAATTTAACAAGACTTGTGAAGCACATCAAACAGATTCGAACAATCAAAGTAAACTTTGCGAAAGTCGTATATCAAAACCAGCTAAGTCCATTTTCCATAAAGCCGATAATCGAATCGGGCGGCGGGTAGTTGATTCGCGATTTTGCGAAAGATAGACTTAGTCGAGCGTGATGTGTATAAGCTTTGAATTTTTATGACTTCAAATTCATGTAACTTTGTTCTATAATGTTTATAACGGTTTCATTAGTTTGTCGAACAAAAAATCTTTTTGTACCATTATGAATTCATATTTACTGAATTACAACAAAATTATAGCATATTGATTATGAATTTTAAATAAAAACGTAACAAAATTAAGTAATTTTATAATTTTTACGGTTCTCTGAAAGCCTACGTTAGTAATTTTATATCTGATAATTTTAGTTCAAAGTTTTTTCTGCCTTTCAACTTCATATTACTCTACGTGGCACAAGTCTCATGATCAACCTCAAAACCACAAAATTCCATAATAATCTATAGAATATCTAAGTGCGTACCGTATACCATCTTCTTTCGAATATATTACGCGCGTAACGAAGTAGAAACTTCTCGCGTAGCCGGCACGAGACACGCGGTAGAGCAACGACGAAGTATAAGTGAATCGATCAGCGCTGGCGAATAGTTTCGAGAGAGAGGGACGACGACGACGTGCGCGGACTTGGTACCCGCATGGGAAATCTCGATCGGCGACGGTCGTCGCAGCAACAGCCGGGCGAAACTTCATTAATTAAAAAATAAACCATCCACGGGAGTGTTTTCCTTTTTTTTTCGTCGTGCTCGTTTTCGAGAAGAGGATTACCTACGTATATCGTATGTAGAAGTGGAATTGCGCGGATCGTCCGAACGGATTAAATTTTTACTGCGAATTTCAATGTATAGCGATTGAGCGGTTCAGTTATTAATTTCGCTGGTTTGTAAATAGCAGGAAATGAGATAGGAACATCGTCTGTTTTATTTTCGAAAAATTAAAATTCGGTTTACTAAATAGTGCGGTTACTAATTATTGATTTAATTTAATTGGTACAGTGTGTAATTAATTCCTCGCATTCGCCAGTTTAGTGGCGTGGTTCACTAAAACGATTGAAAACAAACAAGTAAATAGTGTATGTATTAATTTGAATAATTGAACGTGTATTGCAATAAGGATGCAAATATTTAAATTTAATTATATTTCGGATAATGTGCGTGCGAATGAATAATACATAATACATTATTCTATTTGGACAATAGTGAATTAGTTATTAAATATAATATCGACTAAATATAATAACGGAAATAGGTAAGATTATTACGATATGCCTTTTTAAAGTAAATTAATTAATCAGTATAGCTTTCTCTCGCGCGAAGTTAAATTCATTCCACCTACAAGCTTTCTATCATAAAACAAATATCCCCAGATGAAAGAATACCCATTTTTCCATTAAACCCCGAACAAAGCGCAATCGCGCGCAAAGAATATATCCGCGAACGCGTTATCCCCGGCATTATATACGCGAGAAGAAAAAATATCATGAATCACAGATGCGCACCATGTACGCGTCTCATGCGAGGAGATCACGTGTTTCAATTACGATGGCGAATCGGCTCGCACGCATTTGAGCTTCGCTATCGCCGACGATTAAATCCTATGCATTTGTCGTTGACATACGAACACGTATGCGTGCACGCACGCACGCATATACGTGTACATATATATACACTTATCCATCGAGGCGCAAAGCGACGGTAAAATTAAATTTCTGCGCGGCGCGCGCGCTCGGAGCGACATGACGTTTACATGCAGCACACTAGCACTTGTTAAGATAATTGGAATTACACCTATACATAAGTTCGGCCGCAATGCAATTTCCAATCAAAACAAATAGTAGAGCACGCGAGCGAGCTGAGCGAGCGTTTACACAGGGAAAATTAAAAGGTGGACTTTTTTCCAAGGTTGAAAACATCGCCGGGGATTCGATTCGCTGGGGAGACGGAGGAAAAACAAAGGTTTTGAGTGAAAGGGAGAGGGAGACAAAGGGTTATACCGAAAACTAATATGACAATGGACTGCGCCAGACAAGTTGACTGTGGGCGCATGTGTGGGTAGGTGGGTATTTTTAGTGTGGAGATATTAAAAGTTTTTAATAAAGTCGGGGGTTTACTGCTTTTTTTTCGATGTGTGTAATAAAGGGTGGAAAATCATTGTTTGGATAAAGCTATAAAAATAACTGCATTGACAATTTTTTCTTGAAAATCAGAAGTAATTACATTCTCACGTGGGATTAGAGGGAACGATGGGAAGGAGGAATAATAAACAAACTCACTAGTATCAATAACTATGAAATGCGTTTTATTATGCTCTTGGTGCGCGCTCAGTTGTAGTCGGTGGCACACTGATTGTTCTTTCTTCTCGCAGGAGCCTAACGGCTCCTGCGTCTCATTCCTCGCAGATAACACTATCGCACGGCGCCGCTGTCTCAGCAGTGTGCAAACTGTGAGAACAGTGGCGTCCGTGACTCGTTCGGGGGTCGCGCCTCGCTGTCCCCAGTGAGTTAACTATGATAATGCAGTGGCAAATAAGAGGCATGGTTTTGTTTAAAAGAAAATTTTACATTTAAAAAAAATTTTATAGCGATTTACGCGAAAAGAATTTATTTTTATTTTATATCTCGCGATGATTGTTAGCAGCACTTATTTTATAGTTCAATTTTTTATAATTTATGATAATGAATTTATAATTTGTATAAACTTCGCTGCATCGTTGATAATATATAGGTGAAAACAGTAAAACAATTGGAAATTAGTCGTGATCTTATACTTAGGGATAATTGTTCAGCTGAGCCCGTGACAACATATATAAAAATATGTTACATAAAATTCCGTGAAAATTAATTCTCTTGGCGCAATAAAGATTCATTTGCTTGTGAAGGTATTTACATTTTAATTTCGCTTGAATGTAATTTAATGAAATCCTGAAAATGTTGAAGTTTACACACGTGTAAAAATAATTTATTAAAATTAGGATATTCACAGTAGACTCAGATCGACTTTTTTATTATAATTATAACGCTATACATTTACATTTAAAAACCCCACACACTTCCATCTTGCTGTTAATTATTCAAAAGAATGCATTTATTACTATTCAAATTGTCACGATTTATTCTGCGATTTAAAATATTTAATATTCACACATTTCCCTAATAGAACGACGATTGAACGATTTTAACCGCGCGAGTAGCCGCGTCACTCACAAAGGATTCATAAACGCTGTTATATACTTCCACACGATATTCGGCATTTAAAAGCGCCGAATATTCATTAATCACTCTGGAAAATTCATGAATTTCCAAAATTAAAGAAACAATAACGCCGGGCTCAAAGCTCCCCCAAAAACCGTCATGTAACGTTCACCAAACCTCATGAAAAAAAACCACACGCCTCTCACAAAAGCCCATTGTTACACCACACACAGGCTGATCCGCGGCGATCGACGCGCGCGCTACCCGTTCATCCAAAGCTGTTTTCAAAGCCGTTTTCCGCCGCGTTTCCCCCGCATCATAAATGTTTAATCATTCGCTATCTCTCTCTCCCCTCGCAAAAAAAAACCGAGCGTAGGTGTGCGAGCGATCGATCGATCGCGTTGTTTTTTCGCTCGCTCATGGGCATGTGTTTATATGTAGAGCTCGCGCGCAAGATCCCTTTTTGCGCTTATCGCGCGCACTAGTGCCGTAAAAGCAACAATAACGAGTGACCCCGTACGCCGTGATTCGATTGTCGCTGCGCCGCGAGGAAAAAACAAACGCGGGAGAGGAGACGCAGTAGCCGTTGATTTGATTTACCATAGATGAATACGCGTCATTGCCGAGGGAGAGGGGAGAGAATGGAGTGTTAGTGCGCGTGATTATACGTAGAATAGTTTTATTGGGTACCATTCTGGCTCTCATACATATAGTTGAGGTTTATTGCGGAAATTTTTCTTATTGCGCCAAGTCGTTGCGCGCGAGGATGGGTGGGAGGAGAGAGAGCGCGGCCGCGAGGGCAAATGGAAAGAAAACACGCGCGTAAAGCGTGCTGCGAGGTTGGCTGACGATGGGATGGGTTGCGGATGTTTCAGGAAATGCGCGAAAGGTGAGTTGTTTTGGATGTAAAATATGAAAAATTTATGGGCCTGAAGTTTACAACGATGGAGTGCAACGAAATAAAAATATAATTCATTTTACTTCACGTTTATATTAATATTCATTTTGCGGGTATAGATTTAGTGATTTATAGTATAAAATAACTTTAAAACAAAGGTTTTGATCAAATTTCCATTGTTTAATACCTTAATCAATCGTAAAAAATTATTTCGTTGCGTAATTCCAACGATGCATACTTCAGTTCCGTGAAAATTTTGATTGTGGAGGATTTCATCGTTGATAAATTGAATATATTGGACTGATCATGATTCTCAATAGATTTAAAATAATTATTTGAAGAACATTAATTAAATTAAACACATTCCCAATTAATATCTAGCATATTTGTATTACTAGTAATTTAATATATCATGTCAAGCAAAGGGATTTGCGTTACATTCGTAGTCCAAGCTATACTTATAGTTATTTAATCAAAGCGAGTATACGCACAGTACAGAATTCATCCAGTATTGTAAATCAATTCGTCATTTCAAGGAGATACTAGAGCTTATATACCAAATTAACACGCAGTTATCGACACAGTTTCAAATTTATTTTTAATTTTTAATCTCTTCCTACTTATATTTTAGTCATCCACAGCCAAATTAAACACCAATCCCCCACTAAAACACGATCGAACGCGAAAAAAAAAATCACTGCTCCCGTCGTACACTCGCGTATACGCAATCCTTAATTGAAAGCACTCGACGCAGAATAGCCGCTCGACAACGCTGCTACTCCTACTCTCTCTCGAATCGACTTCAATTGCCACTTCAGCGCGCGCGCTCTTTTCGCCTGTAGTACACTATATACATTGAACAAGCGTGTATTAAACGAATATATATGTCTCTGGCGCCGCGACGCGGGGTATAATCGCGAATAATGAGCAGCTCTTAATGAGCGAATTGCGCCTTACTTATTGCCTCGACGTTGCGTGCAATGCCTTCGAATAAGGCTGAATTTACCTTTGTAGTGTTGGATATTTCAATGCTTGCAAGGTATTGTTAAATCGTTTTATTTGTACACGCTTACAGAGCAAACGATTTTTCATGTTGATGATTCCTTTTTAACTGTAATGTTTGATGTTCAAGATTAAAGTCTATAATAATAAAATATACAAACAATAGTTCAAATATACCTTATTTAAGTATAATGATTTTCTTATTACTATACCAATTGTTTTTCTTCATCTTAAAACTAAAGACTTTAAATTAATATCCCAGCTAAAACTTAGCAAAACAGTTTGCGCTTACAATTATCACTGTAAAATTCACTTAAAACTTCCATAATTCATTACAAAACTATATATATCCTCCAACGAAACTTCTCCTCTCAACTCTCAATTATCATTTCGCAGCAGCGCTTGCACGATTCCGCGCAAACTGCAGTCTGCGCGCAAAATATATAGAAACCAAACTAAAGAACGCGCGCAACTCGCGTGCTATATACAGCGAGCGCGCGCAAGATTCCCGTCCATTAACCAGCCCCAGTCGCCGTCGGAGTTCGTAATTCCATTAATAGTTCGTTATGTGATTCGGCCGCCCCGCGGCGCTCTCGGATTACGACGCGGAACGGTCTTTCCGCGACCCCTTTTTTCTCGCCTTCTTTTTGCTCTCTCTTTCTCTCTTCGTGTCGTGCGTATAATACGGAGAAAAGCTCTCTTCGCGCGGACGACTTTGTCTCGCGCACCTGCGGCCTTTAGCCGTACGCGTCCCCAGGGGCTACACCGGCAGACAACAGCGTAAGGACATTAGGTCGCGTGAGCGCGCGTCTGGTTCGTTCTTTCGGCGTTTTTTATATGTGGAGCGGGGACATGAAGAGGTTTGCGTTTTTTGGAGGATGTGGAGAAGTGGGGGTTGAATTGCGCGTGAAAGTGGAAAAATGAAGAAAATCTGGGTGTTGGGTTGTGTATAAGATGCGAGTTTGTTTGGGTGGATTTTGACAGAGGATAGTGTTATATATTGTGGTGTTATGGTAATGTATTGTATGATATAGGACACAGTTTGATTCTAATATCATCGATAAATATTTATATTCATTAAAAATACGCATCATGTACATAATTGAGCCATTAAGAATTTATTATCCAGATAATAAATAATAATTTATTAGCATTGTAAAAAGGATTATACGGTACGCCGCGTTTATATTCTCATTATTATTCATTCAATCAGACTATTGAAGCGTTCGTTTGGCTATAATGTATGGTTAATTTCTGTTTAACGTCCGGACAGACGTGGCGGGAGAGAAGCCAAAATTGATCTAGTGAAAATCACGATTAATCACACGGGACATTTACTTTGATTGCGAACTATTGCTCTCATTCGCGGAGGTATATTCAAATTGAACGTGAATTCGGACACTCAACTGAAATACAGAGTATGGCGATGAATTTATATGACACTGAACTGGAGTCGAATTGTCTCTGATTGTGCTCCAGTTTATATACACTTTTTTTTCGTCGCAACTTCAGCCTAGGCTGTTTCTTTCGTTCGAAAAATAAAATACAATATTTTTCGTACGATGTAACACGGGGGTTAATTTTTTAGATATACATATATCGAGATCATTTATTTGAAGGTACTGAATAAAAATTTTAGTGGATTTAGACTTTACTCGTGGGATGTAAAAAAAGAGCATATTTTTTAGGTGGGAAAGTACATAGTTTACATATCCCGTAAAAATTTTTACGCGGTGCGCCATGAAGGGAGGCTGCAAATATCGCGCTAAAAAGTTGAAGTGTGCACGGATCGGGCGGCGTTTGTAGCGAGGATGAAATTCCCCAGGAAAGGCGAAAGTGTTACACCAGAGCCATAAATAAGGCTGATGGACTAATTTCTTCCTTGTAATAAGATCAACCTTATATTTATAAGTCATAACATATAAACGTGTCGTCCTGTCGCAAAAATTTACAACCCCGCGGCTCTATTTATTCATACAGAATACGAAATATATCTAAAAATACTCAAAAGTTGAGCCGTATAAAGCACTGTACCCTAATCCCGAGTTCAAACTTTCTGTTCATTACCGCTGATCCGGAAAATACTCAGCTCTGCTGCTGCTGCTGCTGCTGCTCTTGACTTAAAATATATGCGCGCACGTGAATAAAGGAAAAAAAAGACAATCTACACTCGCATATGCGCTCACTGAATCCCGAGATAAAAGCTCGTACGTTAATTGCCGCGCTAGCCACTGCTATATACACGTGGCGCGAAATATGCGCGCGAAGCTCGTCGATAACAAAGATTTAGCTGCAATACGTATGTATAAAGGCGCTATATATATACACAAAGTATAGTACTGGTGTTGGAACTCGGTGATCAGTTGTGCGACCTTTTCAACTGATCTGTGGTCTCGCGCGCTATTTTGATTGCGGCCTGCGACGCGGTTAGTTATATAGCGTATGGATAGTGTGGGATGCGCGAAGCTTTAGAAGCGATGGCGACGAATTGATAGTACGAGGAGAAAAAGGTCGAAAAAGGCGTGTATGACGACCGTGAAAGAGTTTACGTCGATGCGTTTTTTGCCGCGCTCGGAATATGGACGTGAGTGGGTGGGTTTATGGAAGATGAATCTGTGTGAAGGTTTTGCGACGAGTCGTTCGGATAATGGAGTCGAAGCTGAAAGCCTCTAACAGATTGAAGAGAAAATAATGTTTATTTGCTTGATACACACTGAGAGAAGAAAATC
>JAPYZO010001057.1:0-29504 GCA_030522905.1 Torymus flavipes | reverse complement strand
GAAGAAAATCTTTAGAGTTATCATGGCATATTATAACTGTTAAGATAACATCTTATTTAATATTAAGATATACGTATGTTAATATATAGTTATACAATGCCATGTTAACATTAAAGTTAACAAGGATATAATAAAGCTTATTTTTAGTTTCACGTTAATATTAATGTGTGTATAATGGGAGATTATTCTGTTGATTCAAATGCGTATTGTTAAATACCAATATGGCGATAATTACTAGGGATTACATGCCGTGTAAGCGCGGCGGTTTAGTTGGCATGTCGCTCAAACGAACGACGCAGGCAATTGAAACTAATTGACAATTCTGAACTAGAATTGGTATGGAAAGCCAAAATAGAGACGGCTTTGATTATATTGAGTATTATAAATAGGGTATTTTTATAACATTCTCATATGACGATACTGTAAGATCACTGTTTTTGTATAGTTGAAAAACTATAAGATTTTTCAAAGTAAGTGTGAGATTTCTGTTTTATCATAAAATTTCTTATAATCTATAAGAACCTACGTGAAAATATTTAGTTTTTTTTTGTATTTTTTAATTTTATCGATAGAATCGAAAACACCTATTCCTATATTTGCATACTATAATGGACTCGCAACAGAACAAATGCTTTATAATCCTTCATCTACATTATAGAATAATTTATGACTTGTTTTGATTAAATTATAAACACGGGATTTCGTTAAGCACATTGCACCTCGCTTCATTCACACACACACACATATATATATATATATATATATATATATATATATATATATATATATACGGTTTTGTGGTGGATCGCCATTATCGTTAATGGAGAAACACCACTGCAACGGTATTATATCCATTAAAAATTTTATATCCCATGCATTATTATATAAAATAATCATATTCATAATACTTTTGCATTATTTCTCCTACCGTACAAAGTCATTTTTACCCTTTCAACATTTCGCAAAGAGAACCATTACAATCTCATCCTCCAAAATCTGCTCTCATTCCTTCCGATTCTAAAGCTCCCAAACTTGTTTTTATATTTAAAGCACTACCAGTGTACCAACAGCAGCAGACACATCACTTAAAAGAGAAGGAAATCGTTAGCGTGCGCCTGCGCGCCGCTCAGTAGGAAGTCACTAGTCACTCGTCGAAGAAGCTCGCGCCATAATTCGCGTAGGCATTTCCCCCCGCTCGCCGCGCGCGCTCACCCTAAAAGCATTTGCGGCCCGACGGAAGCCACTAATTACGAGGCATTGCTGCGCCTCCGTTGCCGCCGCAGCTATATACACAGCGTATATGTATGATTAACGAACCGAGGGGCCGTCGCGTGGCTAGAGTTACGGAGAATCCATACGCGCGCGGAATCGCTGGGAGAGAATTATGCCAAGCGTTTTTTGATCGCGAACCGCCTCCGAATTTCCAAGGCGCGCAGGTATGCGATACACTGTCGAGTTATGCCGTATGTACGCGTGCGGCCTCGAGGCTCTGCCATTGCCGAGGTCGAATTAAGCGCGAGCTTTTGTCCGTGCGCGCGAATTTTACCGCGCGTTTGGTGGAATTGAGTGGATGTGTGGAGGTTAGAGGGAAAGAGGGTGGGGATTGTTTCAGGTTTGTGCGGTGAATTATCTGGCCGAGGGCTAAGTGTTCATTTTAAATGAGCGAGCGGACTCGGAGCTGGTGGTGTGAAATTTCGGTGGTTTTAAGTGAAGAATGGAAGAGGCTGCTGAGTGGAATGGATGAGGATGAAGGTTTCTGTAAATAGAAAATTAAAAATTTATCTTTTTGGTTGGTTTTAGCTAAAAGTTTGGTTTATTTTGGAGACTTGTTTTTTGAAGGTAGAGTGGTGTATCTCGGAATGAAATTTTGTTCGATAAATTACAGGCATACTAGGTTACAAGTGATACGTCAATGCAACAGATGTACTGGGGTGCTTCGACGGACTGCACTTGACACACGAAGCATGATAGATACTGTAGTGGTGTTTAATCAATAAAATGTATAATACACAACGATACACATGTTTACGAATTTACTACAATTCTAGTAAATGACATCTCGAATTCGTTTCTTTTTCTTAAATGTTAAAAAACTATAATACGATTATGGATTTCATTATCGTATATATAAACTATATATATTATAGTCAACTGTTTACTTTTCATAAATGAACTGTATGTATTTATAACTATTTTATAACCATATCTTTTACTTGGAAAATCCAACTTATTCTACAAATATCAGAAAATAATTTAACTTTTTACTTTCACAACTGAAACTTACCTACAGGTATTGCTATTTACAGGTATGCATTATTATGTATTGTTACATATAGGTGTATTATAATGCAATAAATTATTCAACAAATAAAAAAAAAAGAGAATTAGGACAATGTACTTCTTTCAATATATATTTTGTAGAAAATTCCAAAATTATTAAAAGATAATTTGAAATTCCAAAAGTAATTACCTATTCAGGATCCTTTCATTATCATAAAAACTTTCCATCATATAAGGAAACTTTGTTTATTCTCTTTTCTAGTGAAAAAGTTTTCTTTTAACGGGAGAATTGTTTTTTATTTGTGATTAAAAATGATATACTGACCATATCTTTTCCCAGGAGTTCATCAGCATATTACACCCGAAATTTAATTTATACAAACTTTCTGTTATGTACCGTTGAAAATTTAGATATTTTATCAAGTTGTATTAAATATCGAAAGCATTAAATATCGAAAGCATGACTCAGTTCGTGTGTATCAATGAAGTAAATTATCATGGATATTTTATTTACTCGGACAAAATAAATAAATCCGTTTGGTAACTTTAATTAGTCACAATAAAAATTGTAAAAAAAGAAAATTAGACAAATTAATAAAAAAATTCTATTATAACATTAACTTTAGCTTTGTAACTCAATTGTTTAAATACAAACTATAGAAATGTATTTGATTTTGAAAGAGATAATTAAGTAATTATAATAAACTTACTTTGCTAACAAACAATATTATTTATATTTAACTACCAGAAAAGCATCTATAGATAATTCTCATTTTGATTGATGTAAGATTTTCCATTAACAGTAATCAACCCAGGCCAGCTTATTTTCGTTCGAAAAGCATGACTATTTTTCTTTTGCGCGACAACTGTACTATATCTAAACCAGATATCTTAATAACCTGACACAGTTATGATTCCGCGGCCTTCCTTAACACGACTCCTCGGTTATCGCAATGAACGATCGAGCAATAACTTTAACGCATTTCCACGAAATTGGCAAGTTTGTGATGTCCTTGCCGTTCCGTCGTGTCGCTCTATCTATCTCTCTCTTCCAGCTTAAATAAACAATGAGTTGAAACTCGGTCTATCGACTGTTCACGACTGACTGATTCGCCGCTAAGCTCGTAATTAATCGTTGCCCCACCCCTCTCTCTTCCTTGCCTTTTTGCCCTCCGGCATATCCACGTGTCGCCCAATTTCGAACACCGTATAAGTCCTACTCTTAGTCTCAATCATTTTTTCGTGATCTAGCGTCCACCTACGCGTATTTGTTTTTTTTTTCTTTCCATCAACGTAAGCCGTAAATGGACGCAGTAGTATTTTTAACTTTCAGTATTGGAAAACTTAATTGAACTACATAAATTTCCGCGATCGTTGAAATTCATAAATTTTTAATCAGACTTATATACATATAGAAACTATTTTACATAAAACATCGATATAAGCCTTTTCCTCCATAGAAATGCAGGATATAATTAAACGCGCTATTATGAAGCTACATAATCTACACGGGATTTCCATTATAGGTATACATTACAGCTAAAACGAGTCCGTTTATTACTTTATTACCTCGTTTATGCCTGCAATCCACATCGGAGTATATTAATTTCGATAATTTACTCCTAACCCAGTTAGCCCAGTTAGCTCATTTACTCATGCAATTATATTCATTTTTACCTCCTCTGACCTCAATTCCAACCTACTCCTCACAACACTGTCCACTCGCACGCACACAACTTCAACAACTTCGCACAATAGCATCCACAAACAAAACGAAAATAATTATCCCTCCAGCGCCAGGACGTCATCGTATCTAGCGAGCGGTCATCGATGCCCCCGCTAAGACGACAATTTACTCTCTCGCACTCCCTAATCCGCACGCTAATATAACCAACGGCGCGAGACCACCGCCCTCGGCCCCGTTACACACTTGATTTATGCAATTTCGATCGATCGATCCTCCCGAGAGAGTCTCTCTCTTCCCTCGAGGAGCGAGGATAACTTCTACGTACAATCGCACACGCGGTCTGCCGCACACACTACACCATATCACCGAGAGACACGTCGATACGTTGACGAGCCACGTCAAATGGGCCGGCCGATACCCCATTAGCCGGTCTGTTTACGCCTGGTTTTCGATTGTTGCCGGTGTGCTCTATAGATACACATACGCGAAAGAGAGAGAGAGAGCTCGTAGGAGTATGTGTGTTTATACGTGCAAGTGTGTGTACACGGCTTGACGCGTCCGCGAATTGTGAGAGTGAGAGGGCGACCGAGTATTGATGATGTCGGTGATCAAAGTTCGGACCGGGTCTGATCTTGTAAATGTATTATGTGGGTGGCTCTATTTTTATCATTCATCCGGTATTGATGAATAAGTTACGTCGAGGGGCGAAGTAATTGAAGTAGTCGTATAAATCGAATTGTGTATGTTTTTGTGGTTCTCGTACTTTGATGGATAATGAGTTTTATTGGGGTTGAGGTATCACTTGAGTATTCACATCTCTATCGTACATCGAAATGAAGATTAATTCAGTGCAAGGAACTATTCTTTGGCGGCAGTCCAACTGCTGGCTTACTAATATAATGTTACTTTGCTTAAAAGAGCTGTATGATTATACACAGACTTTATACTGTTTCATAAAAATTTGCATACATTTTTTCATTAGTATTTTTAGAATTATATAGGTGAGAAGATCGATGAATATTTCATAAAATAAATAAAGGGTTAAAAAAGATACTACAATCAATTAAGAAAATATTATGCCCCTAGGGACAAAGGAGCTTTACGCAAAGCTTTTCAATAAGCTGTTCTTTTTTCTCATCCTTGAAGCGAAGTCCAACATTTACAGTTCGATTTCATCGATCTCCTATTTGAAGTTTGAAACATTCATTATTTTTCTGCAAAGTAGGACAAAAACAGACGCAAAGCTTTTCATTTGCAATTCATTATGATGCAGAAAAAATATCGATTCGCTTAAAGTTCGATTCACAATTCACTCAATATTTTCTTATATTATCAAAACTCCCTTTCCCATCCTCCTTCGCGCAAACTCGCGTCAACTCTTCCGTAATACTTTCGAAAACTTTGCAAATGCACTTATACACTGACCCAGTGGAAACCCAATAATCCTTTAGCAGATTTCTTGAATTCCGCAAAGTCGCACGCTTGCGCGACTACAAGACTACAACTTCGCGACAACATTACTTTCGCCGATACGCTCCGACACGTCGCTCGCTCACAGAAGATGGCTTACGAATGGATCCATCGAAGGGAAATTAAAAAAAAGGATTGACGAAAAACGGAATTTCTCGGGAATCTCGTTAAGAGCCGGAAACTCCGAGACGGCAGCAGCGACAACTAAGCCCTGCTGCTGCGGGGAAGAAACTTCGCTCGAAACGTCGTCGTCACACGCGAGACTGCATCGGGTATCATCTAGTTCACGTGTGCGGCGGTAGCTTTTGAAAAGGTGCAGCGGCATTTACACGGGGTGGCGAGCAGCAGCGACTCAGTGAGCTGAGAGTCCTTGACATTTCCAAAGGGAGAGAGAGAGAGAGAGAGAGAGCCGCCCCGTGTGAGCTTGAACTTTGCTCTGCGCGCTTTGCTGACTATCTATAGCCGCTGCACGCGAAAAATTTGCGTCCTGGATGCGCACGCGCGCTCGATTATGCGCGCGCATATACCTGTGTTTGTGTTTTCTTGGCATGTCGGTGAGAAACGGCTTTGCACGCGAGTGTTTTGCGATCGAATCGCTCGTACGTTTGTTTGTGCAGCCAAGGGAAAGATTGAAAAGTTTTTTTTATTTGATTTGGTAGGTGTAAATGTACACGGAAATGTTTGAAAATCAATTAGTAGCTTTATAATGGTAACTGTATACGGTTGGATACTGCTGTTGCATTTTTTTAATTATAGCTAACGAAGGGAAAAAGTAATTGCGCTGGTAAAAATTTTTGGTGGAAATTGAAATACATATTTCCTGTGCAATTTGTATAAATGTCGTCGTGATTGTTGAAAGTTTTAATCAATTATTGCGTACAAATTTAAATAAATTTAAATCACTGTTTTGGCGACATTGAATACAACCGTGTGTTAGTTGATCTATATAGCTTTTATATTTTTACGATTCCGCTAAAAATCACTTCTACAATTTTTTNNAAACGTCAATACTTGCAGATAATTATGTTTCTTTGCTTATAATACCAACAAATGTATAAGTGCTTACGAATACAAATTTTTGTATTTTACTTATGCAGTACAGTTTGTAGTATCCAGGTGAAGTGCTATTTATTTACGACACATAGATATATAACTAGTACAAATAGATTCCTCGCGGCATGCAACGCGGTAATTTTCGATGCAGGTCTACTTTACTTGTTTAAACAGGTGCGGGTAAATTCTCTTTGTTTGCCTATTATCGTACGGTAGAGTGTTCAAATAATTATAGCATCTTTTACTGTAACATTATGATAAACATGGGTTCAAGCATATTTCCAATATACTTTATTTTTTGGAAAAAAAAAGAAAAGATAAGTTTAGTTTGTTGATTTATTGATAATTCGTTTACCAAATAAATGAGAAATATTGGAAATGGTTCTACGAATAAGAAATTCATGATTGTTTAAATGAACTAAATAACAGTAAATTAAAGGCCAATATGACAATACTGAATTAGCAAAATAACTCACATAATTGCCTTTACCTGGTTCATTAAATCTCACGTTAATTCCTACTTATTGCAGCATAACGATGTCACCTTTCTGATTGTGAAACTGTATTCTAAATATTCGCATCATAAATCCATAAATTTTTGATATAATTAGAATATATATTCGAAATTTATTATTAAAAAATATAAAGCAATAAAGTTATCAAACACATAATTAAAATGCAGCTTAATTTTGGAACTGAAATTTATATACCACGAGCGCTCGTCAACACTATACCTCTAATAACCGGAATTGTCAACGATTTTATTACTCACACTAATAACCCGCGCATTACTCACCGCCGCTACTCTACAATTAATTATTAATTGCGCATCAGGCAAGCGGCCGGGGCGCGAGCTCATCACGCTCCAAAATTACACGTATACCACTGGCACAATCCCCATAGTCCACAAATCGATCAGCGTTCGGCCGCAAATCAGCCCGTGGCGCAATCCCGAAATAATACTCACGTGGAAAACTGCGCAACGACAACACACGATACAGACAAAAACTGACATTCGCGGACTCGTAAAAATCTTAACAAAATACTACCGTGTCGTAAATACGACGCTGAGCCAAGTTCTCGGATAGATCGAAACTCGCAGCGACATTCGTCGACTCTTCTCTCTCTCTCTCTCTCTCTCTCTCTCTCTCTCTCTCTCCCCTCGTTAACCCCTTCTGGTCCGCTGGGTTTTCTACTCCGCCTTCTGACGTCGCGCTTACGTAGGCATTTGCTGTATACCACCCGCACGGAGGGAGGATTAAGTTTCTCGTAGTCAGTTGGACGCTCACGTCAGGAGTTAATTTTCGCGTCGACTCGGCGAGTTTAGTCGGATAGGCGTGCGATGATCGGAAAGTGAATTTTCAGTTAGCCACTGCTGAATTTGTCGCTATTGTAAATTAGTATTAACTCGGGGGCGATTATGCCGGTAATTAAATGCGGGGATCAACGGAGGTAATGGCTGGGATGGAATTAGTTGGAGTTCATATATGGAAATGGCCGGGGTGTGTTCGTTGCTCGGTTTGGTCGTTTTGATTTTTTAAGGGATCAATGGGTCGGAATTGAACGTAAAAATAATTGAAAACAAGGGAAAAAAGTATACATGGGAATAATGTCCCAATAAAATATAGAATATTTCATTGTAACTCTGTAATACACATAAAATTTTCAAAAAATTACGATTTTAATTCTCGAATTACGGTAACCAACCTTTAAAGAAAATTTTTCACCCCTCACCCCCGGCCACCTTCAAATATTCAAACATAAGACGAGCAAACATCGCCTCTACGCCTCCGCAAAACCACCACCACGTCCCCTTTAAAAAATTTAGACAACAAGAAGATCCAGCACACCCGCCAAGCGCGCTTCCAGCCCCAGTTCCATCCTCGTTACTGCGAGCACATACATCTCTAGCATGCGCACACATAAATTCGGCGCGCTCAAGTAGACGCCTGCATTTTTCCGACCTGTCAGCGACACAAAACCATGACTTCCTCGCCTACTGCACCTCTATGACGTTACACCGGTGACAAGGTATATACGGCGCATCATCGCGCCCCGACGATATTTTTATGAGGGTCGTGTGCGAGGAGCACGCCTCTGTGCTTTTTATGGCTTGTCACGGCAGGCTCGGGTGAAAAACGATTGGCATTACATGCGGCGGGGGATGAAAATTGCAGCGTTAGATCGGTCGCGATTTGTCGTGGGCGACGAGACGCTACTGCCGCGGGGAACAATCTTGGGGGGAGGCATATAATATATACGTGACAACAGGTGACGAAGGAAGCGCAAGCTGTGTGTATGGCGTGAATTAAAACTAATGGTCCCGCTTGTCGAAGCAATTTTGAGTGTTTTGCAATCTTCCGCACGTACGCAGATGGGCGTGAAATCATTTGTCATGTTGTTTTTTATTAAAATATATAAATGCGATTATTGATGGCAGCTACGTTTCCGCGATGAACTCGTTAAAAATAATAATTTATCATGTTATTTGATGTTACATATACGTATTCGATGAAAAGTATACACAGTTTTATTTAACGTTGTGTTTCTTTGCTCTTCTGTTACAGCCGACATTTTCGACGAGGTCGAGGTGGCTCTGAAGAAAATCAGCCCGAATCTCAAGGCCAACTGCTTGGGCGGCGGGCGAATCCAGCACGATGCCGGCGACAAGAAAATGAAACTCTACGGCTATTCCCAGGTAAAATACTTCCTTCCTTCTAATGTAAACTTGACTGTGATCCTTTTTTGCGAAATGAATATAGGTTTGAGGGTTACAGGTTCGTGTCTGAAGTATATACGTATGTACTTTTGAAAATGAAAAGTATAATATATGTGTAGGTTTGAAAAATAAAATACCCACGTGCAGAGGGTGAACGCGATATTATGCCTATCGAAACGTAAAATACAAAAGTTTTTAGAGCGCGAAAATTTGATCCCTTTTTGAATTTTCCAACCACGCGCGTGCGAAGGTAAACGTCGATGGGCGCACACCGCAACCGTTCTCTTCTCTTTCTCTTGCTCTCTTTCTCTGACGTAAATTTAAACTCGTTTCGTTACTCGTCGCTTTAATACGAATAATTTTGAGGGTAGATAGATGTTTTGAACTTTTTTTTTAAATTCACAAGTTGCTCGCTCTTTTATGTGTATTGATGAGATATGCATGAACGATACCGAGTTGAAAAAGTTGGGATTTCATGAAGACTTATTGGATTTTACAATATTTCGCGTCATCGAATATTATAATTAGAATCGTTATATGAAACGCAGATGTTACAGAATTAATCTTATTAACGGAAAAATACGATAGTATAGTCGTAATAATAATAATAAAAAATAAAATATTTATGTTAGTAAATTGTTATATTAACGTAACGGAAAAGTATTTTAATCGATAACACTACTCTGAAATGGATTCTATAAAAAGTACATTTATTACATGAACAAGTCAAGCCAATTATTTGATATTATTTAACTGAAACACGACTTCTTTGGTAAAGTTAAAATTTAGCGAACTGCGATAAATTTTATTAATAATTTCTATTTATATCGTATTCCAGTGAATAACAATGCGCGCGTGATACCTATATATAACAGTTACGTTGAAAATCGTGCACGCAACTGAATTCAATATGCCGAAAAAGTGCATCCAATTTAATTTGCCACATAAATTCGCCGAAAATATTATAAATAAATTTCGTACACGCGTATACGTGTTGCGAAAGTGACTTTCATCGTTGCTATTCAAGGTGACGGTTATCATTGCACTCCCTTTCTCCCAAGATACGCATCTATGTAGGTAGAGAGTTTAATCGTTCAATGCCATAAGACGCTTGTGATCCTGCTTTGAATTGCTAAATTGCGGAGGGCTATCTGCATGAACCCGCTATACGCGCCCGCCGCGAGGCAGAAATAACTCGAGTTTTTCGAATTACCCTACTCGAGAATTAGTAAAACGCAACAATCGCGAGCTGATGATCTTTGTGCTACTATACAGTCGAGTAATTAAGGAAATCAAAAAAGTTGTTGTGTATATTGTGCACTCGCGCTCGTGGGAGTAACGTTTATCGCATTCACGTGGCAAACATTCGAATCGCATTGTTCTCTGAGCCGTTGAATGAAACGGAGAAAATATCTATGGCGCGCGCGCGATTTTTGCTACTATGAATCGGAATCTTTTGTCTCTTTTTCGCTGTTTTTCTCTCAGTTTTGCGCGCGAAACGAAGTTGACGTTTTTATAGAGTGGCAATGCGCAACAGTGAGAATTGAGCTATTCTTTTGGTGCTCTGGCAGCTTTTCGAGGTTATTAGCACTTTTTGAAAGAGCGGCAAGAGCGTTTAATTTTGTAAAAATAGAATGCTGGAGTCTTTGTTTTGTTTGTCAGAAAGTTTTATTGAGTAACTTTAGAAATGACGAATCGTATATTTATGCTGTGTATTTCGAAGTTCGCGTATATCCCCGGCGGAATTATTAAAAGGTCAGTTAATTAGAAAACTTATAATTACATTTTTATAATGTGAGGTAACTTTTAATCTGAAATTTTCATGGTTTCTCAAAATGTATAAACTACGTAGACATAAAGTAAATATAAAATTTAAAAATTAAAGAAGAATCGCATTTTTTTAAATACGTAAACAAAAGTTTAAATTATTTTTTAAAATCCTCATTATAACTAAATAAACCACTTTACCGGCTCACACTTCCGCGCTATATCAGGAAATAATTTAATACTTACCATGCGCACGTGTTTACACTTGAAGCCGGCGCACACGCGTAACGACTTCCAACTCGCTGCCAAGCTGCGCTTTTACCCCGAGTAAGAAGGAATCCTGGCAAGCGCTTTATATATTATATATGCGCCGTGTCATCCAGAATTTTATCATCTTTCGCGCCGGCTCCTATTTTCGGCGCGCGTACCTATAATATGTGCATCTCGCGCGGAGCTCGTATAAGTACGTACGTTTCTCGCGATTAATTCAGCGGCGCCTTTGCCGAATTAAAGTCTTGTTCCGCGGCGCTGGCGCGTACAAAGTTTTGCGTTTATATCGCGAGGCGGAGGTATAATATAATATTGATTCGAGAGTTCGGAGAGTGTGAACGCGAAATTAAATAAATGCGAAAGCACAAGTGTGCGAAGCGCCGCTGAGTTATATACGAGTTGCGAGAGCAAACGTGCAGAAAGGAGATTATATATGAATTTTGATTTCCATTTAATTTTCAAGGTTTGAGTATGTGTGCTTTTATATATCAATTACGAAAGATTAAACAGTTCGCGCGCAATGTTCCGGCAAAACTTGCAGTCGTTTTGCTCTGTGGCCTTTGAAAACTAATAAGTTTAATGGAGCTTTATTTATCATATAATTATTATATAAGGTGGAAGTGATTAGTAACTATTATTTTTTCAATTCGTGTGTAATTAATTGTAGAACTATTAATTATACTTGGAATAATAAGTGCTTACTTTAATAAAAATTCTATAAATTTTATACTTCTATAAAATTAAATTTTCCCTTCTTTTTATCATTAATTGAACTATAATTATTTCAATACTAAATTAAATTTTTATTTTCTTTTCCAGGCATTCGGCCAGGCTGATCATGAAGTGAGCACAAGCATCTTAAAGAAACATTTCCCAGATTACGAGATCACATGGTCTAACGAAGGGTACTAAGCATTCAACGAAAGATATCAATACGTCATTACGTTTCAAATCTCCTATTTATTTTCTGTACAATTTTATTTCATCAAAACCATGCAGCGAAATATTTAAAATAATATTTTAAATGCAATAAAATTGTACCACTTTCAAGTAGTCGTTGTTTTTCAATAAATTAATATTCCTGACCTATTGTTTCCAAGAAAATGTAATATGAATATTTTTGGATATGAATAAATATTAAAGTAACAACAAAAAATGTATAACAAAATATAATTAATTTTAATTTATTAATAAATTTCTTATTGTAGAGTAGATAGAAATACATAACAAAATATTTATGCATTCTTGTTTTGGGAGATAGATATGATTGTTTTAAAAATTTAACTAGAATTTAAATAATTTAAAAATAAATGTAATAAAGTAGTTCCTTATCAACAGTCAGTAATGTTGTTTCCCGTTGGTAACTATTTATCTAGGTTCGGTGATGAAAGCTTCCAAAACGTGTGAAAAAGCAGGTCCCAACATTACCGACCGAAGGGAAAGTTATAACGATGTCTTACCTTCCATCGCTTGATGTCGCCACTATACGTTAGAAATTCAATATTATTATTTACTTTTAATAAATCAAGTTTGTTTATATTTTTCATCGTTTGTGTTTTAATAATGTTATTGTAACAACCAAAATTATTGTTATGGGAGTGAAATAATGCGTCGAATAATGAGAAGTTGCTTACACTAAACAGACGAATAAAAGTTGAAAAGCGGTTGACTAGCAACGAGTTTGGTTTGTCTATTTAGTTTGGAAAAATTGCATAACCGACACAGTCGTCTTGACAAATCTTTAGTAACACAAAACTCAACACAAAACTCAACACCAAACTCGACGCAATGTTTTCCCGAGCCGCAAAATCTCTTGTTGAAACGCTGAACCATCGATGCTACCATGCAACCAAAGGAAATTTCAAGGTATGCTTCAACATTATTAAATGCATCTGATTTTCATTTTAACCTTGTACGTAAAACTTAGAGTAGAATCATGAAATATATACCCATTAGTTCTTCTTTAAGTTTTTAGTTTTTGTTTACGAGTTTTATTTTTAATCTTTGAAATATTTTCAAAATACTTTTTTAATGAGTTTTATTCCAATGGCAATAACCATTATTGGTACTTTAACTTATCTGCAGACCGCGGTCGGACCTACCAGTGAAGTGATCCATGCGGTGCCTCATTTTTCGCCGCACACAGGAAAAGTGAATTCTTCGGTGATCCAGGAGATAATTCCATTTAAGAATTTGAAAACACAAAACGTAAGCGTTCTTTATAGTTAACAATAGTTATGCGCAATTATACAATAGGTTACAATAGTTTTATAAAGGTTTCATTATGTCAAATATACATCTGCGTATAATATATTACAATGAAAATGTAAGCCTTTAAATCAATGTTTATTGACTAATCTGAATTACTTCACAGATAACCCCGGCGGTAGCGGAAGGACAGACGGTGCCATCAGGAATCACTGCTAGGATTGCAAATGGAGTGCCAGAAGAAGGGAACGTCAACACCGTGGACTTGATGCAGGTAATAAAGACAATAATTCTTCTAAAATTGTGTTCAAAAAAAGAACAAGTCTATTAATTTTTTTTTTATTTTTAAAAGATTTATTGATAATTAAAGTTAAAAAAAATCATTAAAATCTGAATAAAAATTAATTAGATATAAAGCTGAAAAACTTTTAAATTCTCTGAAAATCTTTTGGTGGACATAAGACGTACAGATTTTCGTAAACCTCCCATTCTGTCACGTAAATAAGGTTACATTTCGCAAGAGCATATAACTTCTGAAAGGGGTTGACGGATAGCGCTTTTTTACACGCGTTCGCCCGTGAAGATACACACACACATGCGCGCAGAGGTTCCTCACAGCAGCTCTCTCCGTCTGTCCGCAGGCGGCCGGCGGAAATTCATGGAATACGATTGCCGTCGCCAACAAGTCACCCGAGAAGAATGAAACCCTGATGCACCTGCTAAAAAAGCTCCAACGTGGTGAAATCACGACGACCACGTTTTGCACGAAAGTAGTCGGAAAATTGAGCAAATCAGCGAGTTTTAAGGTTATCAAGAATTGTACTTTTATCGGAGTTTCGAGTGGATTGAAAGGAAAGAAGTCAGTTTGTGAGTTCAGCTCGATGGGGAAAGATAGCGACAAGGTGGAGGAATTAAGAGGTAAACTGAAAGAGATGCTGGAGAGGGTTACGCAAAAATTGGATGAATTGAAGAAACAGAAGAGTCAATGCCAGAAGAATTTGGAGGAGAAACTGGGGAAGAAAGTGAAAGACGATTCAGAGTCAGAGTCAGGAGCGACAGCGGAGGACCAGTCGGTAGAGGCTAAGAAAGAAATGGAGAAAAAGGCTAAATCAGACTCTATGAAGGATGGAATCGAGAAGATGTCAGAAGACGAAGAATGTGCTAAAAAAAATTGTCCCCCTGTTTTTAGAGCGCCAGGATGTCCACCAAAAGATTCACGAGAATGTCAAACAGACAAATAATTACAGTAGGATAAAGTTTAAAAAATACTAATGATTTCGAAGTAATTACATATTACAATCAATTTATGGTTTTTTGAAATATAGTTTGGAAAATATGAAATAGAAATCATTGAAAAACTTAAAAATTTTTTCTTTCTATAATACAATTAACTGAATTGTATTTTATAAAATTTAAATTACTCTTCTTTAATCGGTTATTTAATTTTCAGTTAAGAGGACTAGACACCGTTCTTAACAGCATCAGCGAAGGACCTACAACACACCGAGTGAGTCCACTTTTTACATTTCAAAGCAGTCGTTCAATCAAAATTTAGACGCCGTGGCTCCACCTCCCTCCTGCCTCTATTCAGCGATCTTGATAATAAAAATATTCAATCACTTTTTTGCACGACAAATTTTCACTCGCGATTAGTAAATCCACAGTCCTAATAATCACTGGCGTCAAAGTCAATATAAACAGGCAGGGAAACATTAGTTCGTTCGTTATGTGCTCGAAGGTGCCAGTATTGATGACCGGCGATTTTGGCGACCATCCGCGCAACGATGATTATTTTCCCCAAGGCGAAGAGTACGAAGATGAGATTGGCAGTGAGGGCTTCATCAGGCCTATCTATCCGGACCGAAAGGAGCGTCAGACGAAATACCGCGAACGCACCGAGGAAGTCGATGAATCGACTTAAAGATTATTTTTAGCGTCAGCATAGCGAGTTCGATTTTTTTTAAGTTATAGTTATTGTTAAAGTAATTTTTCGAATGTACTTTCATGGTACAGTTACTTCAATGAACGATTTTTGAAGATGAACTCGGGAAAAATAGAAAAAAGTTATAATTTGTATTTTATGATGTTTTTGCTGAGTTTTGATGAGACGTTTTGATTTTTAGTTTTTTTTATTTATATTTTAATAAAACTAGTATTTTTTAACTATTCTTTGTTCTCTGTCTTAACTTTTTAAAACTTTCATAAATTAAAAAAATTAAAACATAAACTCTTACATTCAACTGCTTTATCATCTGATTTTATTCAAATTCGACTCCACCAATAAAAAAAGCATCTCGAGTATTATTAACTCGAGGACATCGCACCCCAACGTCTCCCAAACACCGCCTCCATGAGAACCGAGCACTGGGCAAGAGGTGAGGTGGGCCAACAAAAACGGCGAGCGCGCGTACGAACTTTTAAGCAGACTTTCTTGAAAAAATTCTTTTCTCGTTTCTCTTCCCAATCGGAAAGAACATACCCATGCGACTAGGCAAGTCGGATTGCGGGCAGCCACCGGTGCATCGAGAAAGAACGCCGTGCCAGGCGCCCGACGGTCCGTGTAAACCTATGCCGCCGCCAGGCTACCCCTCGAAGCCGCGGCCCGAGCGCAAGCCCTTCTGCGTCAAGTGCCCGCCGAAAAAGCCCTGCCCCGACAATCCCTGCTAGGTACGCGCATTCATTATGTTTAGTGAAAGGGAGATGGAAAGACGTTGGTAGAGGCCGGAGGTGGGGTAGTACAGTAGCCTTCCGTTTTGTAGGTTTTTTGAGCGATTGGTTATTTGAGTCGTGCGAAAATGCACTGGAGTGGATAGAGATATTACTTTTTTTAAATATTTTTGTTAAGATAGTACTTTAAGATACAACATTTATTGTTTAAATGAAAATGATAAATATAAATCACGCATTATTGAAATAATTAAGACACTATAAATTTTTAATAGTCGAAAGTTAATTTTATTAAACAAATATTATGTATGCAGCTTTAATTACATTGCTCAAAAAATCTATAAACATAAAAGCGTCTCACATACCGATATTTTCTCTATTTTGATTTCGGTGTTTCTTTTTTTCGCTGCAGAATTTACCGATATTCCACAACAGTTTCTATACCATCGCAAAACGCCATTTTACTACTCTACACCGGCCAACATTTCTCAAAAAGAACAGGGTCCTCGTTGGTAATTCAAGATCTTATTCTAAGTACTCCGACAAAAGTGGTGCCGATACTCCATCCTCCTGCTCAGGTCCTAAAGACTGGATTCAGAGAGTAGTTTCCCCGTGCAAGCAGCGTACCTCGTGTGATTCTAAATCAGCGAGTAAATGCGACGATCCTTGCAAACCAAAATGCCCACCACCATGTCCAGTATCGAAACCAGAATGCCCACCATTCTGTCCACCTCCGTGTCCACCACCACCTCCGAAATGTCCACCACCGTGTCCGCCACTACCTCCGAAATGTCCTCCACCGAAGTGTCCACCGCCATGTCCACCGCCTCCTCCGAAGTGCCCACCGCCATGTCCACCGCCTCCTCCGAAGTGCCCACCACCGTGTCCGCCTCCTCCGAAGTGCCCACCACCATGTCCACCGCCTCCTCCGAAGTGCCCACCGCCGTGTCCACCACCACCTCCGAAATGTCCACCTCCTTGTCCGCCAACTTGCCCACCACCATGTCCACCTCCGTGTCCACCACGTGAACCTTGCCCAAAGCCTTGCATAGCACCAAAATGCCCACCAAGGTGTCCGCTGGATCCTCCACCACCTTGTCCACCACCACCGCCTTGTCCGCCTCCCTGTCCGCCTAAACCAAAGTGTCCAACTCCCTGTGCGCCACAACTGCAAGAACTTCGACGTCCGCCACCACCGAATCCTAGCTGTCTAGAAGCTCCGCAAACTAAGCCGAAGTCACCGTGTGCGATGAGTCCGCCCAAGAAAGAAACGTGTGGTGCTCCGAAGAAATCCTGCAAGGTGCCCGACAAACGGAAGCCCTGTCCTCCACCGCCAAAGTGCCCACCACCACCATGTCCTCCTCCGCCGAAGTGTCCACCACCTCCCTGTCCACCTCCACCAAAATGCCCACCGCCGTGTCCACCTCCACCAAAATGCCCACCGCCGTGTTCACCTCCACCAAAATGCCCACCACCATGCCCGCCTTCACCTAAATGCCCACCGCCACCCTGTCCACCTCCGTGTCCACCCCCTTCGCCGAAGTGTCCCCCGCCATGTCCGCCTCCATGCCCACCACCAAAGCCGAGCAGCTGCTGTCCACCTCCGCCGCCTCCGTGTCCACCGAAGATGCCCAGCTGCTATCCACCAGAGCCGAAACCGAAGACGTGCAAGCCTCCACCGAAGCCAAAGCCCATGCCTTGTTGCGTGCCACCCCCTAAACAACCCAAGACGTGTCCACCTCCAACACCGTGTCCTCCACCAGCACCTACATGCGCACCACCTTGTCCTCCACCTCAGGTATGTCATTACAAAAAGAAGGCTTATTTGAATACAACAAAATTACTTTGCTTATTGTAATAATTTATACGATATTCTTGACAAAAGAAATTTAATATGAATATGTTAAAAATAAATTTCGTCTTATACTTTGCAGCCTCCTTGTTGTCCATCGGAACCGCCAACCTGCTGCCCTCCAGGGCCACCAAAATGCACTCCAACGGATCCCGCGCCACCGAGTAAGTCTAAAGGATTCTGCGGCTGTTTCAAAGGTGCCGGCAAAGAGAAAACGAAAAAAAAATCTATACGGCAGAGGATATGGAAGAGGATCACGAGGAAGATGTCTACCCAAGCTGGTAATGGTGTGCAGTTATCACCGACGACACGGGGACCGCGGTTTAGAATTTACTCGAGGCAGTTCGGCTTGAGTGCTGTCGGTATGAACGTGCATCAGAGCTCACGCTGCAAGGACGTGAAGGAAATCTGTACAAGTAACGTTAATTCTAACATATACTTAAGTAAACTTTTTGAAAATTCGAATAAAGCATAATATTTGTATTCGTGATTTGACATGTTAAAAATCAATCAAACGGCTTTACAAAAAGCATCTTTCAGATCCACAAAAACATTGCCCATCCGTCAAACCTTGTCCTCCGAAGAAAAAGACGTCCTGTAAACCCGAGCAGCTGTCGTGCGTGGAACGACTGAAGCAGGTGAAACTGGCTCGTGAGAAGGACGAACGTAGGTCGCCGCAGAGGTGTCCCAGTTGTTTGCCCCCGCCCAGGTGTGCCAACCCGACCACGGCCCCGGCGCCGTCTGAGAAGTCGGAGTACCCGGTCGTTGTCTGCGAGTCGCCGTCGCCCTGTCCGTCGTACAAGGACAAGGTATGGTTGTCTCTTTGGAGATGCAAAGAAATATGGTTACTTAGATGTATGATTTGATAATTTTAGAGAGATAAACAAGTATTTTATAAAAGGTATTTTAGAAGTGGTTTAACTTTTAAAAAGTGATTTATAAAAATAAATATGATTTTTAATCATTTACCACATCGATAAATTATGAAATTTCTAGTAAAATATCAATTCACTATCAGTTGACCAATTTATTTTGATGATTATACTAATTTTATACAATTCTTCGTGTAGGTCGAAATCGAGCCGGATCCCGTATGCCTACCACCAGCTCCGCTCCCGAAACCACCATCACCACCAGTCGTCCTCTGCCCATGTCAACCGCCACCGAAATTACCACCGGGCCCGTGTCCTTGCATGAGCAGCGCCAAGGAGGTCAAACTCCTAGTGCCCCTGAAACTTCCGCCGTGCTCGAGGAAGGTAAAACGCATACCCTGCGCGAAGAAGACGTACTGTTGTCCCCGACCACAAGCCTGCGACAAGCGCGGCTGTCCGCCCGACGACGAGTGACGCGGAAGGCAGATTCAAAAGCGAAGTACTCGTTCGAGCGTGGGACCTAAAAAAAATATAAAGAAGTAGAAACATATAAAATTTTCAAGTGCTCAAGAAGCTCAAGTCGTCCTCAGTCTCTTCGGACGTAGTATTCGTTCGAGTCTGCAAGAGGGGTGAAGGCCGTGTGTCTATTTCGGCAAAATGCCCCGGCTCGGGATAAACTATGCGTCTAAATTACTCGATTCGGAAAAAAATATTGAAAAAAAAAAAAACGAAAAATTGTACATAGTCTGCATTTACACATACGCACACATATATTCAAATGTAATCTGTAAAAACTCTGAAACTATACCTGACGTCAATAAAACTCCCTTTCGGAATATCTGCGTATTAGTCATTTAAAAGTTGCCTCCCTAGTGAGACAGTCGATCGAAAAGCTAATTTATGAAGTTCCTTTGTCAACTGAGCTTATTAGTAGATTTATCGTTATAAGTGTGCATCTGCGAGAGAAAAGTCGCCGCCCTGTAATCGCCGGATAAGTGCGAGGTCGACAGCGGCGTCGTCGTCGGGTGGATTCGGCAGCGAGCGGGAAATCGATTTCAGACGGTTAGCTCTTCTAGGCGTCTTGGGAGGCAGAAGAAGAAAGTTGCTTGATTATTTTGTCTTGCTTGAATCATATTGAAACTTGTATTTGAGTACAAAGTGAAAATTATTTTACATGGAAAACTAGTTTAGTTTGTAACAGTTTTTGGAATTTTATAAACATTTCTTTGTGCAAATAATTAGCTTTCATTTTTTATTTATCGAACGTTACGTGCAGTCAAAAAGCTAGTTTACATATAATTCGAAAAGTCTTGCAAAACTTGTCTAATTTGTCTATTTTGTCTTATAAGTACCCGAACTTGTACACCTATTAAAATACAAGTTTTCTTCTGTTAGGAAGCAATTTCTCTACGATAACTATATAAGTCGTTCACAAATTCTCTGATATTTTTACAATACCAGTACTTATTACAGAATACAAATTAGTAAATTCAAAAAAATGTTCAATTACTACGGTTTCCAAATTTATTCCACCTGGTTCGTACAACATCAATACATATTTTTAGATTAAAAAACTATAAATCACTAAAATCCAAGATAAATAACAACTGCAACCCCAACCATCCGTTACACCCACGAAAAATCGATCCCCCATCTCCCTCCAACTGTCCCTCATCCCCCATAAAACCTCGCCTGCTTGTCTCTTACTCCATCCTCTCCTCTCGTTGTAATAATGTGAGCATTCGTATACGAGCGATAACAGTATAAGAGCGGCGGCGTCGCGGGCGATTCTTCCGAGGCGACAGGGAAATGCGAGGCCGTTATCGTTCTCATTGGACGGCGGGACGGGGGCCTCGCGCTCGACCCTTCCTCCGCAACTGGCTCTCGAGAGCCATTTCCAGACGCTTGATTCGATTATCCCGATTTCGAAGAGCTGCTTTGCTTTTCTGCGAGCTCGCTTTTTACCGTTCTTTGCTTCGGGCTTGATCGTCGGAGTTTTGCGGCAAGTCGCGGCCTGGAAGGGGACGGGCTTTGATGGTTGTTCGTCGCGGTGGAACGTTTATTGGCCGGAGTTTCTAAGATGAGAAAGTCGATGTGATTGTTCTGTTTCTTTAGAAATTTTTACAAAAATATGGTCCCTTCCGTTGCATGTAATCATTGGTTATTTTTCGTTTTACTTAAAGACACAAAATAAAGTTATGTATATGAAAAATCAGTCTTGATAGATTAAAAAGCCAAAATTGTAATTAATTTCTAAACAATTATTACTTATACAAAAAATATATACTTTTATTCGTATTATATGATCCTAATGCAACACTCAATATGCATATAACGTAACATTACAATCCAAATCTTCGATTGCAAAGGCCACGTCAGCCTCTCGTGTCGCACTGTCTGCGCTCGCGCGAGAGAGCCAATAGCACGAGCTAATATCTCGTCTCGCCTCGGCTCGATGCGGTGTGCTCGCCCCGCGGCAATAAGTGACATTTCCAGTCGAAGAGAGAACCATCCCCCCTCTCATTCCTCCTCTCTCTCTCCTACCATGGTGATGCTGCTCCCTCCTCTAGCGGCCGACGCGGGATGGATAAACTTTGAAGCGACTGTCTCTCCGGGGCGGGTGGGCGACCGACTGATGCATAATTCAGGAATCGTCACCCGCGAGGATATTGCCAATTTGGCGTCGATGAAAATACGATCGGATTTGTCGGACGGCCGGGGAATACCCGCCCGCTGAATTTAACACTTTCATTTCTCTCTATATATCTGCGCGCCGGGCTGCAGCTCTCTCTCTCGTATTAATAACGTCGCTAAATTTCCGACCTTTAGATGTTTTTTTACGCTCTGCTTGCCCGCGCGTGTTTTTCGGCCCGGGAAAATCCCATAAATCTCATTTTATCGGCCGCGCGCGGGCGAAGTTTTATATAGTTCGAGCGTTGGTGCGGTACGGCGACAACTGTGTGTTTGTGTGTTTGAACTTTGTTTAAACACGCGCGAACGCGCGCTCGTTGCCGAGTTATTCGGTGTCGCGAGCGGCATGAGAGTTTGTTGGTTTTGGGAGAGAGAGTGTGAGATGGGTTGTTTGATATTGTAAACGCTTTCGGTGTGCGGGAAGTTTTACACGAAAGAACTTTTTTGCGATTTTATCAGCGTTGGTCGTGGCGTATTACGTTCGAACGATTTTAAGCTTTGGTGACCTTAATTCTTCGGATGGTCAATAACAGCGTAAAATAAATTTTAAAAATGTCGTTAGGTTCTTTCTGTAAGTTACTAATGTTTAATAATATAGAAAATTGTATGTTATAATGCTTTGTTCTCACAATTGCGCAATAATGCCATTAACAATGAGAATTCGAACAATACCGTATCGGTACTAATCTGTATTATTAGTACCTTATACCACCACGCAATGTATATTATCTCTATAACGTGTCAATCCATGATACTAATCTCCTCGTAAAAAAATCAAACCTCACTCTATACTTCAACGGCCATCATTAACTCACAAATAATAATTCAAGCCTCCCCCGTGCATATAACGCACACACACAATACTCGCAAAGCCGTCATATATCTCCATTAACGGCGTCTCTCCTCCCCTCTACGCGTGGAAATCAAAATCTTTCATTACCGCGGCTAAGACCTCTTAAAACAGCCCGTATACAGGCCACTCGTTCAACTTCCAGCCCTTTGAACTCTCGCAACTTTTACAGCGTAATCCCCGAATTTTGTTCTTCACGCGACGGCGACTCGATGATTCTGATTGATGAAAGATTATCGGCGCGTGTGCGCCCTCGTTTCTCTCTTTTTTTTCTGGCGATTTTCCACGGCCGCGTTATCCTGATGGTCATGAAATATTAATGGACGCGCGCGCACGTCTATGAAAAGAATAAATTGGAATCGATTCAATTTGTCAACGCGCTCGCGTAATTACGTTATTATGCCTGTATATATAATCTACGCGTGTATAGAGATATGTACGCCGCGCGGTCATCAATAATCCACGGAAAAAAAAGCCACAATGGACAGTGGTGTGATATGAATGAGCTCTTTCGGGCCAGTGGCGTGTGTGTATGTTTACGCCTGTTTTGATTACGCGATGATAGGTTCTCGAGGAATCACGCATCGTGATTTGCGGCTTTTCGTAGATGTATGTGCGTACGGGGAATGGGGCTGCGGCTATTTTGGCTGTATATGTGACGTTAGCTCGTTAGACTCGAGTGGATAAACGATAGATAGATATGTGTCTGGGGAAGTTTTTCTTGCGTTTTGGCATTACGGGGGGAATTGTGTTTACGGTAATGTTTCTACATTGTTGTGTGATGACTTATTGTTTCAAAAAAATTTTAGATATTCTTTTTCTAAATACAGTCTTAATAAGTTGTTTATGCTGATTTGTGTTGATATTACATTGTGTAATCTTCATGTTCTTGTACACAATAGAAATACAAATTATATGACTTAGACATTATTTTTGAATATTTTTGTAAGCTTAATATAAGAATAAACACTAACAATGGTTTAGTCAAATCAAAATAAAATAAATAATGAAATAAAATTTTAAAAATACTGAATCCTCTGTGCACAATTAGCTCTAAAGAATCAAATAGCCTTCAACTCAATACAAACCTCATTTACGAATTATTCCTCAACAAAATATAACGCACATCTCGATCCTCCTCTCGCCATCCACCGCGACAATATTGTACTACAACAGACGGACCCGCCTGTGCGTCCGTTTTAGCGTAGCGTCCCGACGAAAAAAGAAGCCGGTGGCGGCGGCGGTGGCGACGTCGGCGAGAGAAAAGTTCGTCGACGGGCGCCGGAAACGGGGAAGTTTTACCGTATTTGCGCATCCGGCGCAATAAATCTCGGCAGCGAGCGAAAGGCCGAAAGGCCCGCGTAACGGGAATAAATTTGCTAATCTCCGTTGTTGGGCTTTTTGGTGGTACGGGTTACCCCCATCGACGAGCGCTTTTGGGAAAGTTTATGAGGTTTACATGTCCGATCGTTATGTGTTTAGCGGAAAATGTTCAGTTTAAGCGTTTTGTTTAGAAATATCTAAACCATGACAACATGATTAAAGAAAGTTTTAATAATAGTTATATACCTAAGTAGAATAAAATAATGAAGAAAACTGTCAAGTATACCATCCAATAATTTGTAAGAAGGTCGCAAAAATATTATGAAAATCATTTCAACATTAATCACTCAGTCAATTCGTTAAGCAACAATTCAATTGCAAATTAAAAAACATTTAATAAAATTATTAACTTCGCAATCGTACCGAAAATACACATCAAAGGCCCCTCGAGTAACCATCGACGCGAAAACCGAAATCAAACAATCGCCCTAAACATCACCCTTCCGCGTCGTCTCACTCTCACGTGCATTTGCTCTCTCTCTCTCTCTCTCTCTCTCTCTCTCTCTCGCTTCGTCTCCTGCTCAAGGCGTTATTGAGCGCGCTCTTAATTAAAAAGGCCTTAAACAGCCACACGGAGACTTTCCCACTCTCCGTGGCGGCCTCTCAATTACGCACGCGATTTCGAGCCCTTGGCGCGAGATCGAGAGTTTCGGACCCCCGACGTTCCCACCCTTCGGCCAAGTGAGGAGTGGCAAGGAGCGTGCAGGAGGCAAGTGGGTTGGAGATGGCGCGACGCTGGTTGCTTTTGGGTTTCTTTGGGGTGGTTTTTTGAAGGATTTCGAGAGAATTGTTTGTGTTTATTGTTGTTTTCGAGGGTGGGCAAGGGGTGTTGGAATTCGGAGACGCTGTCGTCGTGGGAAGAGTTTTTTTAAAAGTTGCTTTATTTTTGTTAAATATTTATTGTATGTTTATTTATAAATTGAATTACTGTAATATTTTTCGAAATATACCAATTTGCCTTTATTGATTACGAAGTAAAGAATACGTCTTCGTAATTTTGCAAAAGATAAATTAAGTACAAAATTTTGATTTTTATGTTAATTTTATCTCTGTCAGCTCATTCGGAGTAATAATTTTAAACGTATATATACCTGATTCCATACCTGAAAACGTAATTAATAATTGTTAGAATGATAAGATTAATTAATTGTTTGTTGCAGTACTCAATCGATAGTTTATCGAAATGCATGGCCTATTACATTGGTTTTTACTTTCTGCTTCGTAATCCAGCGATGATGTACTCTTTATTTTAATAACTATATTTACTTTGCTTATTGCTTAAATAAAATCAGAAATAGAGATTTTTAACTTTCAGAATTAGTTATATTTCAACAAAGAAAGTGTAAAAATACAATTGATTGTCTTGATTAATTTGTCAATTTATATGTATATAGGAAAAAATCCCATAAACTAATTTAATAATTAATGCATCATTCGAAATATTGTCGGCAACATTCACCCCTCACCCCGTCCACGCCAAACCGCACACGTTCTCACGCCGCCCGGCAGCCCATGCCCACTTCTCCATCTCTTCCTTCTCCTTCGCTCCGACGAAAAGAGCAGTATAGGCGAGGCGGCCGCGAGACACTCGAGCATCACCCACTTGATCCTTGACTACCAAGTCAAGCCTCTCTCTCCACCCCTATATATATTCATACACACAACGGGGGCCGCTCTCGCGACGAGATTAATACACATTTACAAGCGACTTCGACGATTGTTTTCGAGTCACTCTCGGCTACAGGGGAACGGCAGCAGCAGTAGCAGCTCTCGAGCGAAGGGGAGCGCGCCGTGTGTGCAAATCGTAACCGCGGGCGGTCGCGCAGCTTCTCGCTCGCTCCCTACTCGCGCGCGCCTTTTGATACGGCGTTGTTTGCTCTTTGGGGGCTGTACGCGTGCGTATACGTCCAAGTGCTCCTGTCGTGTGCAACGTGCGGGGAGAGTAATCCGTGTCTAATGTAGATGGTGTGCGAGCGCGCGACGAATGATTGCAGATCCCATTGATGCGCTGACTGTCGCTAATGCGCCGAGAGGATTACCGTAATCGCTTTTAATTTATTGCGTTTTAGGTTTTCTTTGAGGGTGAGGTATGTGCGAGGAGAAGAATTGAGATGTGGGTGAGCGTGTAGTGTACATATAGGGTAGGGAGCGATAGTTAGCGTATTGACTTTTCAATTGTCTTCGTCTGTCGTCGATTTTCTTTTACGTTCATGATATTTATATATATAAAATGTAGGTATCGGATTAATTTTTTTTTTACATTTATTTGAACAGCAATAAAATTAATTCGTTTTATATGGGAAATCGGATCGCGATTAGTGATTTACATATTTATGAAATGTTCAATAAAAATGTGAAAAGTACAAACTTAAATGTAAATTTCATTAAATTCGACGCATAACTGTAACGCCGCCATCATCTCCAATTTCCACATCTATAACGTACATATTATCCATATATTTTCAAAATATTTCTCACTTCATCATTTTATTCTCATCTACCACCCCTGACCCAAACCGCATTATGATACCCCAAAAAACAAACATTCCTTAAATTTGCATTCACCGCGCCCCACACGTATAATCACACCCGCAAAAGAGCCTGTGCCCCTGCTTTCCCAACTTCCACAACCCCGAGCGCTAATACTCTCTCTCTCTCTCTCTCTCTCTCCCAGGCGAGATTTCGTGGCGATTTCACCGGGCGCGTCGACACAGTATATAATATCCGAGAGCGCGAGAGCAGCCGAGTCCCAGCCCATGCATAGCAATCGCGCGCGAATCAACTCTAACAACGGCTAACTGCACTACGGGTCCGCGGTCGCTTGCTAATCAGAAAATCAGCCGACGTGTGCGCGTGCTCTCGTCGGTCCACAGGGAATCCGCGATGATGTGGATGGATGGATGTACGTATGATGATGCGCATACGCGTGCTGCCTGCTGTATATACGCCGCGGTAATTACCGGCTTAAATATCAAGGGGGTTAATAGCGAGCCAATGAAGCAAAGGGAGATCGCTTTATTGAGGGGGGAGGAGGAGGCACGTGATATGACGCGGATGACCTGTCCGATCAATTTGTCACGCTTTGGCGCTGACAGGATTCGCGATGCGCCGCGTGGTGCGGGGTGGTTGGCTCCAATCAGGATTTTCCGTCGTTTCGAGCGTTGGTGTGAGGATATGTGAAGAGAGAGAGGGAGGGATAGGAGGATACATGACGAAATGGGTCTTTTAGACAGCAATCGATCGGTATTAACAAGCTTGAGTGAGTTGTTATAGGTGTATAGTTTGGTTCGGCTGTTAATTGTGGGATAATATGACTTGATTGTGTTATTCGAGTGTAAAGAGGAGGCTTTCAATCTTTGCAAAGTTTAATTAGAATTATACAGCAAATATACATTTTTGTCCTTGATGTAGAATTATTTTTTGTTTAATTTTCAAATATCGTATGGGGATAAGGAATAAACGCTAATCGATAAATAACAGAATAATATCGTGTATCAACTACCTACTTGGTATGAATTTCCTTTATCCAATAAAAAAAAATCCCACGATGAAATATTCACAATTCGAAATCATCCCTCAATCCAAGAAAAAAAAGAGCAACTCTCGCATCCCAATATGCATATCTAAGCTAGAAAAAACGCCTCGAGTGGGACAGAGAGACAAGACCGAACGCGAGAACCGTTTGCAATTTGCAATTCCAACGACTCGACGCCGCGATCGAAAAACCAATAGCAGCACGAGTCTTCCATGAAGTCCCTTTCGAACCCGCAAACCGAGATATACGTATGGCGAAACCGGAACCGAGCCCCGAGTAGGTGTATACGAATACGTAGTTGCAGTACAAGACTAGTGTGCGTGCGTAATTTAGGCGCGCGGCCGCATTAATCAGCCTCGGGGACTCGACGTAATAGCGACGGCTTATGTGCTGCCCCTTCGATAGCACGTGTGTGCGTACATGTACTTCGCGCAGGGAGAGCAAAAAGCGAGGGAAGAGGCCATTTTTCAGGACTCGACTTCGTTTTTGACAGCAAGAAGTCGAGAGAGACGCTCCGGCCGCGTGTGTCTTCGCGAAGACTTTTTTCGAGCTGTCTGATTCATAAATGATGAGATATTCAAAGGGGTTTAATACGAATGTATTGATCTGAGAAAAATTATAACAAACTAATTGCTCATTTTAAAACATCTATCAATATAATTATTCTACAGAACACATTTTCTTCCGAATTTACCGCTATCATCGTTGCACAAATTTTTACAACCACATGCCACATATTGCACACCTCGTTCCTCCCCGCACACCGTAAATTTCGGCAAGTCTGCAACATCCACATATACACGTTGCACAACAAACTCAGCAGCGCATTATTGCGACTCGTTCGCATGAAAATACGCTTCGCGTATGTACATGTGGCAAGAGCGAGCGAGAAGGAATAAGCGGGCTGAGCTATAACGTCGAGGGGTTACAATTTCCCATGGATAATGGCACTTTGATTACACCCTATGTGTACGCGCGTATATGATGGCGTCGGCCGTCGTCCTGTCAAGTGGCGGCTCGAATTGTCGCAACGTGGAAAAAAAGTGTCGCCGGGTACACACGTACGGTTGAGTAATAGCTCGAAAATGTGCATTAATGGCCGTAGGAGTTTTTCGAGTTGTATATAGGCGAGATACGAAGACGGAGTTTATGGCGTATTAACTCACGATATAGGTAGATTAGTGGGGAATTCTTTGAATAATGCATTGTCTAAATGAAAGCGTTATAATGATAACTTAAAAGAACCGAGTTGTTCAATAAAAAAAAAATATAAGAAACAAAAATTAGATGTTGACCACAATACTGGAAATTTGACGGATAATAATACCTACGCTTCCTAATTATAATCATATATATTCAAACTTACATGTGTTTTTAATAAATCGCGCTCAAAGCACCCTATAATGTTCTTTTCACTCGCCGCGTTTCCTATTATTCAAAACCTTCTGAAATCGACTCGCACCCGCACACATCGCATCCATTTCCACCTCTAAATTAAGTCCCTCCTCTCCCCCTATGTGAAGCGCAACTGTTTTCCCAACTCACCTCTCCACGCGTCTCAATTACACACACCGTATCCCCATCCACATAGTATAATTTGCATGCCCTCTCTTTCTCGCCTTTCATCGACTCGAGCATCCCATTCAGCGCTCTCCAGAAATCGCGAGAAAACACAGAGGAGGGCCGACCACACCGGGCGCGAGCTGGCGCGGACGCTTGACTTTTGTAGCGCTGCTCTCGACTGCGACCCCCGGGGCTCTTTTTTTGTCCGCGGATAACAATGAAGAGAGGAGAGAGAGGCAGGCGTCGAGCGCTGCTGCTGCTACTACTTCTGTATACGGCACGAAATATGGCGTTTGGTCTTTTCGTGTGGCATTAGTAGAGCAGTCGATGATGGTCTTGTTCGTGAAGAGTGTAGCGGCCGTATAATAAGGACACTTTCGAGAGTGAAGTGTCTAGCGAGCTTGCGAGGGGATTGATTTTCTGCGTATGTAAAGCGATTGTGGCGGTTGTTCGAAAAGGGTGTGGAAGAGAGAGAGAGAGAGAGAGAGAGAGAGAGAGAGAGAGAGAGAGAGAGAGAGAGAGAGAGAGAGAGAGAGAGATATGTGTATCGCGAAATATATAACAGGATATTAGGAGCCGCGAGTTGCGCAGACAATAATCGCTCCAGTTTCGCGGATTATATGTATATACGTAGATA
>JAPYZO010001056.1:0-33958 GCA_030522905.1 Torymus flavipes | reverse complement strand
CAGCCTGTCGTCGTCGTCGTCGTCGCCGGCGTTCTTCCCCGTTCAGCTGCAGCTTGCCCGCGCAAAAAATGTCCCCCCTTTATATAGAAAAAACGGGCAACTATATACGAAAAATCCAAAATTGGCGAAGTATAGGTATAACACGCGCGTGAGAGGCTCGCGAAGAGCGAAGTGTGTATGTACGGCGGCTGCGGCTGCGGCGGCGGTGGTACACGGCGACGGCGGCAGCCCTCGTGCGAAGTCGGAAAATCGATGGGGCTCTTCACTTCACTTCGTGGGGCTGAAGTTACATGCGCATACCCCGAGCGAGAGGGAAAGAGAGGGAGAGAGAGGGAGGAGAGAGACCCCGGGGGAGGATGCGCCGCGAGGGGTTCAATATTTTCCCCGATTTTCGCGTGAGAGGAGAGAGAGTTTTGTCGTCTGCTAGAGGCAGAGAAGGGGCTTTAATTGTGTTTTGGTTTTCGACGGGGTAGGTGTAATGGTGGTGAGTGGCGATGGTGTAGAGGGAAATGGGTAGAGAAAAAGGCTAATGCAGTTTTAATTGAAAATTGATTATGGGTTTTTCGTGGAAATTTGTTGAATTTTGTGATTGAATATGTATAATTCTAATATTGCCTATTTTGTATATTGAATTGTTTCGCTATCAGAGTAGACAAAAATAATTTTGATTCAATTTAAATACCTTTTTTTATCCAATAAATAAGTAAATTTTTTTACTCCTCGTGAATTACTAATTTTTTTATGAAGAGAAATTTGTGAAGGAGAAAAATTCATAAAACATTTACTACTGCACCATTTTAGATTTTTGCATGTGGATGCTCGAATATTTGATAATTCGTACACGGAGAAAAATTACTATTTTCTACATTAACCATGGGACTGAAATTTTCATGAAAATGATTTTCTAGTAGCAACTGCTATTATTTTGTAATTTTTACTATACAAATAACAATCTTTACTATATATATTGTAATAATATTCATAAGAAAATTAATTCGTCCCTCGTTTGCTATCAAAAATAGTTATTTTTCCTACCCAATTATTCATCGAATCAAAGCACAAACAATTCGGAACGACCCTCACACAAAAAAAAATTCACGTGCCCTCCACGCAATCCTGCAAAAACCACCCTCACCTTCTTCACTCTCGCACACTCGTTCCCTCGCAACCATACCCAGTACCAACCCCTGACTATATCACGACCACGCTCGCGAGCCCTTAATAGGTGTTGGCCGCGGGTCGTTGTACCGCTGACGTCAGGGCCGCCGCGTCATCGTCGATCACGTCACCCACCGCCACTAGGTAACACCTGAGCGCAACGGGGTCGTGCGCAAAAAATAAGCCCGCAAGTCTCTCTCTCGCCCCCGGAGCAAAGCCAAACAAACTTCGTGTGATGTGTGTCTGCACTCGAGTGCAGAACTATACTCTACGGTTATTTTCGTTTCTTTTATATATACACAGACGTTAGGCCCGGTGTATACCTAGTCCAAGTGCAGCGCTCTGTGAATGTCAATCGATCGAACTATTCGCACAGCGAGGGTGATATGCGCGCACGTGCGCGTGTCCACTCAACCAACTCGAGACAAAGTATCTATTACAGCAATAATTCTTCTACACCTCACCGCTTAAAAAGCTCCGGTATGGTTCACTATATACACCCCGCAAGCTCGTCGACTCATCCGCTTTAAAATCCCGCGCGCGCTGCGCGCAGTTTCTTCACCCCGACGAAAAATTGATCACTCACTCTCTGTCTCTCGCACCCACATTCTCACTCGTAAGTACGAACCTTTCCTCCGCATCACGCCGGGGACAGCTGTATGTATAATATATACGCACTCGTCAGCAGGCCGCGGCGAAGCAGCAAGCCGACGGCGATGCTGCTGCTGCGGGTATCATGCCCTCCGCGGCGCCACACCCGCGCCGTTGTGCTGCTGCTGCTGCTGCTGCTGCTGCGAGTCGAGGAAGACAGACAGACGGGGAATAGCAACGGTGATGTGTGCGGAGCACCTAGCCGCTCCCCCCAAAGCGACGAGCTGGCCGGGAGTCGTTGCTGCGCAGGCGTCGACGATGTCGCCGCTGGGGTGATATGGAGGGTGCGATGGGTGGGGTGAGGCTGGGAGGCGCGCGAGTGAGTAATTTTTCGGTGACGCGATGGTCGCGCGCACTCGTGGAAAAGATGCTAGATGGGAGGGGGTTTCGCCGTCGTCGTATTGCAGGAGATTTTGATTAGCGTGCGCGAAAAGTAAACGAACTGTATATTTTAAAATAGTAGTTTAGCGATGGTTTGTGGGAATTTTATATATAGTCGCGAATTGAATATATCTGCTATGAACGTTATAAAAATGGTCTATGATGTGTAGGAACTGTTCACTGCAACTGGATTTTTGTTCAAATTTAGTGATCGTCTGAGGGAATTATCGACATTTTTCCCGAGTTACCTTATAGTTATACGTTATTCCCATCTCAAAATGTGGTGACTTTTTTGTCTTGGAAAGTGAAACCAATGGAATGATGCGAAGTGTGTTTGTAAACGTTCGGGTGGCGAACGATATTTGGCCTAGTTCATTAATTATTAAATTCACCTTTTTCCCGTGAAATATGCAGGAAAAATGTAAACCAGGGAAACAAGTATATATAATTAACTTTGGTCCCGCTTTTCATTGAACAAAAGCTGCTGCATTGTATAGTTGAGATGGGAATAAAATCGTTTCTAATATGTTTAATCATCACTGTCTCCCATCATTCAAAAACACAACAACTCGTTATCCCATCCACCCAACAATATATAGTATTTCTCTAAAAAACAATCTCCACTTACCCTAATCACATCACCGGCCATACCAATATATTCATCGTACCCTGAAAAAGACCAACAACCCTCTCTTTCTTTCTCGAGTGACTGACGCGAGACAATAGGCTCCTGACGAGCTTATATACACGCGCGGATGAGCGTTCGAACCCTTCATATCCATCGCCCCGAACGCGCTTACATACTTATACTCAGACCGGTAAAGGGGTTCGAAGGGACATACAGAAAAGGCGCCGCCTGACCCCTGCAAGCAGACAATATGTGTGCCCCGTGTAATCTCTCTCCTTTGTATTCTAATGCGTATACATCTCGTTTACTATTCGAACGAAATATACATAAGGAGATTTTCGAGGGAATATATATATATACGCGTTCCAGAAATTATTATTGCGGTCGCCGGCGATACACTTGCTTAGCGTGTTTAGATATATATATGTGTGTATGTGGCGTGACGCGGATTGGCACACTGCTGTGTGCACTGTTTCCCCTCCGCAGAGTTTAATGAAACTATGTATCATTTATTCGAGGGGTGGTGGAGAGCGAGATGAGTCATCGCGGGAGGCGCGGCAGCAGCAGCACGTGGTGCCCTCGTTCTGGTTTGCGCGCGGTTTTTTGCTTATTCCGCAATGTTTAGGGTTCTCGGAAATAACTATAATATGTGTGTGCGCCGCTCTCCTTTTGTGCACAAAATTTTTTTTATTATTTTGCCGCAATTGTAAATTTATACTTGTATCATAAACCTTTTTACAATAGTAAATTGGAGTATAATAAATGTATATTTCTAATAAAATTCACAATAATAACACACGCGCGACATTATTTATTTTTTTGAATAATCGATTCTTTTTGCGAATCTACGCGCCTATACATACATCCCTTTGTGTGTATGATATTCACGTCCGCAATTCCCCGGCGCGGCTCCTATAACATATATAACGGTTTTTCGGTAATCCCTCTCCGGCTGATCTCATCTCGCCGAGGGGGGATCCCCCATACACTTTTCGCTCAAGAAGCTTAAAATAGCCCGTCGTAATAATGCGAGTGTCGAACGAGCGACTATACGCGTATACGTTATAACACTTCAAATAATTATATATCCGTTCTCGCAAAACGCGAATATATTTACAATATATCCAGAAACTATACGTATATATATTATAATTTAGGAAATACACATAAAGGCTGTGTGTATGCGAACGTGTTTTGCATTATAGCAAAGTATTTAGCACGAAGAACCGTTAATTGCATGCATTCCGCACGTGCTAACTAAACTTGTTGAAATCGTGTGGCGTTGCGTTTGCGTCCATTAAGCGCGCTAATGTAGGAAGTTGGTGGATATATGTACGTGGGTGCCGGCGTGTGTGTCGGTGTCGAAATCGACGTCCAGACGTCATACGAGCGTGATATAAAATTCGTATGGAAAGTGTAGTATACGTATATAAGGTATAACGAATGGATCAATCTCGCGGATCGATGTGGTCGTGTGCTTGTTTTATAGAACGCGTGGGACTTTAAATGACAGTAGAAAATTATTGCGCAACGGATAAATTTTTATTAATTTTCGAGTATACATTTTTTGTCCTCTTCTATTACACAACTTCTACGCATGCCATATACTAATTGAATGGACTATCACGTAGGTACACACCGCTCCTGACTAAAATTTACGAGCCCACAAAAATTTTCGAGCCCAGCAAAGTCACTTTACAGACAAAGCCCCATTATACACAACAACTCTTTTCCTCTCCGCATTCCTCGCCGTCTCCACAACCACACTTGTAATATATCCACTCGATACCCATCTGCGCCGGTCCCCTCGACAAAATCCGAGAACCAGGCGACGCGCATGTATAATGCGACACGCGCCGACTCATTAAAACGGTCGCACACTCCCTCGCCGTGTATGACTCAGACATTCGTATATATACGCGTCTCCTCCTCCAGGCTGTGTGTGAAGAGGCGCGCTGCAGGTATGTTTGCGCGCGGAAGAGCGCATGTGTGTCTGGCGGACGTCTGTGCTCCGCGTTTCTCTCCCCCGCCCGCGGGGTGTATGTGATGGCAAACGCGCGGCGGTGACAGGGTTCCGTTTGCCGTTCGATCACGAGATAAGAAGGTTGTGTGGATGCGGATGTGGGGACGAAAAAGAATTGAGGTGGGAGGGAATGTAAAGAAGCTGATTTTCGAATATCTGTATATACTGCGTTTATTGGAAATGTTTAATCTGGGATTCGTAGGTGCTTTTTTTTTGTTGGATAAGAGGTGCGCGCTCGGGAAGTTGCGAAATGCGGAGAGAGCCAGATTGGGCTTTTTGTTTCCGAAAAAGAGGCTAGTGCGGCGCGCTCATGCCAAGTTTCAAATCAAGCTTTCAACAAGCTGCATACGGATTTTTTTCTCTTTTTTTGGAGGGGAAAAAGTTTGGCAATGCGTCATGTTCCTAATACTGAACTTTGGCTGTATAAAACATCTCTTGTAATGTACGTGGATCGGATGTTCGTATATTTTTGGGCTCGATTATGCAGGAATATTTATGAAAAAAAAACTGTGATCGAAATTTTGTGGATTATACTTTAAAGTTAGTTTGTATCTTTAAGGACGTTCACCGGTTAAAAACAAACCAATTGGCGACATTTATATAATGGATGTGATGGTTCTAATCTAAAAAAAGTCATTCTTATATAATTTAAAGAGATTTGACAAGATATAATATGAGTCTTATAAACAAATTTACGTTTCACTCTTTGATAATTTTTTTTAATTATTTTTTGGCAATCCCTACCTCAAATCGCACGAAAAGATAATAAGCCCATTAAAATCGAATAAAAAATAAATTTTTCCATAATAGATTGTTGTACTTTTTTTATAAGCATTAGGTATTTACACTAGCAACATTCCAAATTTCAAATTATTAAATTTTTTTCATATCTTGTATAGAATCCCTTAGAATTAACAAGAATGGCGTGTTTTTACATTAGAACTATAATCACACCCATTATATAAATTTTCGCCAATTGCTTCGTTTTTAACCGATTAAAACGTCCTTAACAGCACAGTTGAAGCATATTTAGCTTATTGTTAAAAAAAATTTATAATATCTGTCTAACAAAATCTCAAACGGAAGTCCATTTACTCCCCAACAGCTGTAAACACGAAAATTTTCGGGTTCACAGTCCATTAAATTCTGGCAATAACCTCGCCTCGTTCCCCTCAATTACACAAAAATTATCATACTTTCCAATCTACCCGCAAAAAAAAGAGAACCACATCGCTGTCTTTGACCACACTACATACGCATGCTCTACTTCACATATCATTTCATTAATGTCATTTGCGAGTGTATCATTGTCCGGCTGAATTGCGATCCCCCTCAACAATAATGCCCCTTAGCACTGTGTTATTTAACGAATCGTTGATTGTAATGATTATTAAAGCCGACGAGAATCGATGCGTTTCGACTGGGGGGAGAAATCGACTTCTTCGAGAGTGTAAGTGACCGAGCGCTCACGACTCGTAAAAATATAACCGCATGTGGTGTAAATCTGGTAGCGGCCGGTATTATTTCTCCTCCCGACTGCTTATTTTAAACCTCTAAGTGAGGCGAGACTCTTCTTTTTTTCTTTCTTGTAGGTTTCAGAATGTAAAGAGAGAGTGAGTGAGACGAGTGCGGGCTCGTGCGATATTAAGTGAATTTGAATTTTTTATGGCAAAGTTAAAAATAAACGTGGTATGTAAAGTTGTAGGATTGAATAATTATCAAGCGAAATGTTGTAGGAAAATTTACTACAAACGTAAGAAAAGTAACTATATTTGATAGAAACTTTGGACAGACTCGAGTTTTCATAAAGTTTACGACAATTTAAAAAATTGCTAAATAAATAGTAAAAATTACTCAAAACATAGGAATTTTTACTATAAACTGCAGTTAATTTTCATGAAAATTTGAGTCTGTCCCTCGGTTATTATAAATGTAGTCATTTTTCCTATACTATTTTTCTCCGCGTGGTTTTAGCATAGTGAAGATATAAATTATACGATTTAAAAATCTGAAAACTACTTTCTCTTTGTTTTTCACGTGCGATAAATATAATTGACTTCTTCTTTTGATTTAAACTTTTTTTAAATGTTTTATTTTAAAAAAAAAACAGCACAGCCTATATCTCACAAATTAGAACCGCTTTCGTCTCCTCATTAAGAACCAAACACGTTAACAATCACACTTCAAACGCTTTCCCCCCAAACAACCGAAACGAAACCAAATTTCACACTACCCAATTCACTCATAAAACTCTTCTCCAACAACAACATCTAAACAAAACCTATTATACACCCTAACAACAACAACACTCACTTCAGCAAATCCTCTGCATCTGCACCACGACCACGCACAAAATCACAGCCTCGGTCACTTATTATAAGCCTTCGTTGCGTGTATATATAAATACGTGAGAGCTGCTCGCCGGTCCGCGGCGTACTGAACAGCTGCTGCTGCTGCCGTCCGCCTGCGCGTCGCTGAGGAAATCTCGGAGCGCCGCGTGCGTATGCCGCCGCACATCTGCCTGCCGTCGTCGGGCGGACGCGACAGGTGAGGAGGAGACAATACAATAGTAGCACGCGTGCCTCTCCTTGATTCTTCGGAGGAAGCGCGGCCCGCTCTTTGTGAATGTGCGCGCGTGTTATGGAGATGCTGCGGGGCTTTTTTTTCGTGAGAGGGAGATTCGGTGGGTTCTGGTAGCGTGTGGAGGTGTTTTTTTATGGTTGATAGAGAGATGGTGGTATATAGGTATATATAGGTTTTAAAGGGCAGATTCTTATATTTTTTACACTTGTTACACACGTATACATAGGTATATTCAAGACTAATCAACATAAGGTTGTCTTGGCCGTAAGGTGCCTGCCAAAAGTTAGTTTTTCACGTTAAAACGGCGATAAATAATTATGTAAAGCAATTTTTCGCGATCAATTTATTAATGCAATTGGAATATTATATAGGCTTTAAAAAAAGTAAAATTTTTAATTCTTTTTAAAAATTGTCATTACGCTGAAATTATAATTTTACTTTAATTTTTAATTTTTAAATTTTATAATATTCCAATTGCATTAATACATTGATCGCGAGAACTAAAAATTGATCATTTGCTTTACATTTAATTATTTATCGCAGTTTTAACGTGAAAAACTATAATTAAGAAACAATCGTGGCTTTTCTATCTATAACGCGATAAAATGAAACTGATTAAACATTATTTCAGATACTTAATTATATTATCGCTGTGCGTGAATATCTTAACTTATACTTATACAATGATTAATTTTAATAAAAAAATAATTAATAAGTCTCGACTAAAACTGGTGACCATAAAATTTTTCTCCAAAATAAAAAAAAATCAAATATTTGAAGCTATAACTTAGGACTGTATAAACTGTTTATTCGCAATCTATCTCACTCGGCGTGAAATCGATTTTTCGACTCCGGTTGAGAAAGTATCGAATTCGAGCGCATGTATCCCGTTACGCTGCCGCAGCGTGCTGTATATGGGTACTCCTTTTAGGGTGTATCAATGCATCATGCGATCGCCCTAAAAGGAGCACGAATTGCGCGATATACATATACACATACCCGTATGTATTTTGTTTGACAGGCCTTTAGGAGGCATATATACCCTCGAGACAATTCGCGATCGTAACAACGAGCGAGCGCTCTACTGGTGAATATCGATCGCGCGATGGGTTACTCCTTTTAGAGTATTTTGATTGTTAAAAGAATTGTAATAGGTATTAGGATGAATTTATACATGTACAATTGATATTTTGAATTTTTTAATTTTGTGCAATTTATGTATTATAAATGCCGAAACGAAAACGTTTACTTTTCAATATTAAAATTCAAATGTTCGCATCGCACAAAACACTGCCTGACAAAAGAAAAATTCTCTGTATGTTTCAGGTATCCGTCGAGAGTCTTCGTGGGCGACACGTTCTGCTACTTCTCGGGAATGACGTTTGCTGTGGTCGGCATAATTGGCCACTTCAGCAAAACGACGCTGCTCTTCTTTATCCCCCAAATACTCAATTTCCTGTACAGCGTGCCCCAGCTCTTTCACTTGGTCCCCTGTCCCAGGCATCGGCTACCAAAGTAAATAACATTTGGCAAAATGCAAATCGATTTTTTTTTCTCAAGATTTTCAATAATTAATTTGTTTGACAACACTTGCGAAACAATGAAAATGGTTTGTTACAGATACGATTCTAACACTGATAAAATGAATCCGAGCATGACTGTCTTCAAGAAAAGCGAGCTGAATATTTTGGGTAATATTTTTTTTCTGTTTTCATTAAAAATTTACCGATTTTATAATGCTGTGTATGTTTTTAACAGCGAGGTTCATCATGTGGGTATTCAGAACGTTCAAAGTTGTGCAGTGGCATGAAGATAGAGAAGGCACGGTAACGTGCAACAATTTAACGATTATAAATTTCGTACTGATTCTATTTGGACCCATGAGAGAGCCTACGTTGACAACGATACTATTGATTATTCAGGTAAATTAATTTGGTCATGAATAAATAATTAAAAAAAGAAAAGAAGATAAACTTATTTAAAATTTACAAATCAAACATTACGTAACCGACGTAAACTAAGGTTATTCAGATTAATTAAGATGCACCTCTTATGCTTTTAGATTGCGGGCACTCTGTTAGCCTTTGTGATAAGATACCCGTTGGCATCCATATTTTACGATGTTTGAGAATGTGCCATAATCGCCCGAGACGAATTCCTCAAGCGTTTGTATAACATTCTTCTCGAAAGAGTGTGTGTACAGAAACGGTTGGCTTAAAGAAGGCCGACGACTTCGCTTTTCTTTGTCAAGTTCCTCGACAACTGCCATCGTGTGGAATTCAAGAATAGTCGACGCTGATCCAAAGAGTGAGAAAGAATATATAATGTGCGGGTGGTGAGAAAAATGAGAAAAACGAGTGACTTTATAGACTAGCGCTAGAAATATATAATATGTATATTTCTTACAAACGTTGAATCTTTTTTTAACACATCTGTACAGAGCACCGAAAGTGGTGCATTATAAATAACAATAAGGTTTTTGTAAAGTGATTCATATACACTATAAGCGAGACAATGTCAGAAAAGATATTAAAATTACTTACAAAAAAAGAAATAGTGTTCTTTTTGCAATGTGTGTGGGTGTTGTGTATATATAAACGCAAACCTGTTTTGTGTTACCTTAAAGTAGCAAATAAATTTTACATAAGTTGAATTATACATAAGAAATATACTACAATTATATAACATTATATACTTAAATATACATCTTCTGAAATGCTTGACATTTCAACAAGATCGTGGTGAATTGCGGTGTAAACGACACATAGTTTCAAGCTCCATTGTACCGGTTTTTCTCTTCAACGACTAGCTTAGTGGTATCGGTAACGCTGTTATTTTGTTATTTGACAAAAAAAGAAATGCACACAAATAACCAAGCATTGAGGTAAATACGCATTACAAATTAGCTCAGATGATTTTCTTTTTAATTATTTAATGATATAAACAAATATATTATGTAATCAAGAATCTAAATTTTTAAAAACGTTTATTTACGTCAATGATACTCTTTAACTTTTTAATTTTCTTTCGCTTATTATTTTATAATTCAATCTTTAGCGTTGAAAATATTTTTTTTATTATTTTTGAAAGACCATATTTCCAGACTGAGTTTGATCCATGAAAGCTGTTTTATATGAAGACAATAGATCATTTATTTTAAATAAATGAAAAATCACCAGAGCTACATTAAAACTTACGACGTATTTTCATGTGCAAGTCTAATAAAATATTTTTTTACAATATTTGTTTCACAGGCATAATAGAAAGCTTTTCCTTAAAAAATCTGATTATGTTTACGTGTTACACGAATCACTGTAAATTTTGCTACTGTCCGCATATATGCCCACGATAAATGCATTAATTACCGGTTTTCATTTTCAATTATGAATTGAAAATCTTACAACGATCTAACCAGAGTCAATGATTTTCAATCTTTTTTTCAAGATAGCTTCATAACGTCTGCCTTATCATAGTTTAACACCTTTTTTGGTTTGATAGGCTTTTAGAATTTCATTTTCTTTTACTGCGCTCAATTTTCTTAATTAGCAAACATTTCAAAGTTCTAAAGCTGACTCTTGTATAGCTTTGATCATGTCTGCTCCTAGTCGATCAGATACCACAAGTTGAGCTTTTGCCGCATCCCGTAAACTGAAGATGTGTGTAAGTTCCATTAAAGTCCGTCCTAAAGCCAATGCTTTATCAAAAAGACTTATAGCTTCCTTCAAGTTCCCTCTAAATAAAAAATAACATATACGAAAATGAATGTATGAATTACATCAAATTTATTTATCATTAGGGATCAAGGAGCACGATAGCGCTCCGAATGCAAGTATAATCATTTATTATTGAAAAATACAAACGTATTACAAATTGAAATTACTTTAAGGAATTGAAAACTTACCGCTGAACTTCTACAGTGCCTAAAGTTTCATAAGCAAATTCGCATTTGTCGTCAAGGTCGATCGCCTTCTTCATATATTCTACAGCTTTATCAACATCACTTTGCCACTGTAACTGTAACAATCCTCTATATACAAGAATAGTAGCACTCTTTGGGTCTCGTTTTGATGCCTTGAGGAAATATGAATCAGCCCTTGCATAGTCCTGATTATCTACTAGCATCTGTAGAAATAAAAAATGTGGAATAAAAATGTATGCTTAAAATGTCTGAGAAGTAATATCAATAGAGAATTAAATTTACTTGAGCATATAGTGTGTAACATTCTGAACAATCAGGGAATTTCTCAAATGCTTTATTGAAATTTGTCATTGAAGTATTCATTAGGTTCATATCTTTTTTTGTTACAGCATACCGATAATCTGCATAGCATTTTTGTACATATGCAACACCAAAATCAGGATTAAGTTCTACAACTTTTTCAAAATCTTCTTTAGCTTCATCTACTTTTTCCATTAATAGATGAACCTTAAAGGAAATTAAATAATTAAAATCATATTGTTAATTCCAAATTATTTAATTTAATCATACTTTCATTTTAAGAAACTTAAACTAAATATTACCTGTCCACGATGATGATAAATATCACCACAATTGGGATCAAGTTTTACAGCATCTTCAAAGTCAGTGAAACTTTTGTCTGGATTTTCAAGCTGAATATGCATACTTGCTCTTTTAACCAAGGCATTTACTTTCAATTCCTTGCTAGATGTGTCACTTGATATAACAGTGGAAAAATCTGCTAATGCATTTTCATGTTGTCCAAGTAAAAGATAAAAAGTACCCCTGAGCAGAAGGACTTCCATCTTACGTTGAGAATTGTCATCAGATGCAAGGTTATTTAACTCTTCTGTGCAAAATGGTATTATGTCATCGTATTCTTGATTCTTGAATGCTGCCAGAGCTTTGTCAAATGGCCTAACAGAGAACAGATAAAAATTAGTTTATAATAAATAGCATTTTATGATATAACACAATTAAACGTGTGCTACATAAAACAAATTCAACAACGTTATTTTTAAAACTGTTGAAAATCAACAAAAATTTTAGAAAAAGAAAATTAAGATCGTAAAGAACTTACGAGTTATCATTTTCACTTGATAATTCATTTATTTTTAATAACATAGGATCATTGTGGAAGGCCAAGAAATAAGTACTGATGAAATGTTTGCTAGGCATAACTGGCTTCTTAGTAGCAATGTACTCTTCTGCATGATGTTTACCTAAAAACAAATTTTAGTTATTTAAAGAAATAAAAAGTTATTGTATCTTGATAATCCTATATACTGTTACATACACATAAACAGTATATTATACGTTATATAATATATTAATTTACCTAATTGCTTTAATACTTTATCTGCTGTATACAGTGAATTGTGGTTTGCAAACCTTTCAAGAATACAAGCGGCAGTGATATCTTCTAAAGCAGTCTCTAAATCATTATTGGATTCCATAGCTCTTGCCCTACGTATCAGAGCTTTTACATACCTGGGCTTTAGTTCTAAAGCCTTTGTACAATCTGCTCTAACAGCACTAAACTTTTGCTGAAATTATATTATGCACTAAAGTAATTTTATGACTATACATTTTTGTATTATTTAAATTAAAATGGTTACCAATTTTTCATAGGCAGCAGCTCTGTTTTGATAAAATGTGGCGAGTTCTTCGGTATTATCTTCTGGACATGTTTCAATTGCTAAATTGTATTGAGCAATAGCTTCATCAAATTTTCCTGCTTGGAAAAATTTGTTTCCTTCTCCTTTGAACCTCTGAGCCTTATCAAGTGGTGTCTAAACCAAAACAATTTTGAAAATGAATTTAAAATATAAATCATCTCTTTTCATATAATTATATATTGTCTCAAAATAAAGTTCATAGTACAATACAAAAAATGTGTATAAAGTAAAAAATCTAAAGTATGAATTTAAGTAAATTGCTCAGTGGTGTCTGACCTGTAAAATTGCATATTTTATATGCAATATTTAAAATTGAATAAAAAAGAAACTAGAATTTCAGGCAAAGGTGAGAGAGGACCTCTTATGTATAGCTGATAAAAAAATAGATAAAAAATATCCCTAGGATGAAACTGAAAATCAATATAAGTAGTTCAAATATTTTTATTTTACTTTTATGAATATTAATTAATGTACATGATTACCATCAAATAAAAATTGTATACATAAAAAAGTAATTTAATGATTATTTTACTTTATTGCTCCAAAATAATTATATTTTAATTATCAAGTATAAAAAATCCAAATCCAAATAAATACCTATTAAAAAATATATTTAATAATAAATAATGAACATAGCAAAGAAATATTAGTACGTTGACTCTATAATTACATTACTACCACTCTTCATAAGTATAACTTATCATAATTTTTACAAAGATAAATTACCCCACAACCCCACAATAAATCTACAACTGCATAGAAGCACAAAAATAGCCATCGACTACAATTATCTTTTTGAAGAACTATATCATGTTCGTTAAAGAGTTAGCAGAAAAAGCATGGTCATAATGAATCTTCTTTTAAAAATACAGAAGCGAATAAAAAAATTAAAACTCCAAACACAAGTAGTACATTGAACTTCTTCTGATAACTCAGTCAACCCTTTGAGAACCCAGACACCTCATGCAATCTCACACGAAACCACTCAAAACCCTATAGATACGATAGCCACAACGTGCACGACCAGTCGAAAGCGCGAGTGCACCACGAGATATCTACATATATATAAAAGGCGCATGCCTAACCTCATTAGCGGCAGGGTCAGCCTTGCCGGGGTAATCGCCGCCGTCTATGGATACTTGCTTCTCGCCGTTCTCGCGGCAGGCGGCACCGGCACGCCTGCCCTTGCCTCCAGGGCCAGGCTTTAGCTCGGGCTTGTTACTGCTGCTCTTGTAGTACATGTAGCCAAGGCCGAGGGCGACCGGCGCCCCGACCAACAGGGCTACCTGCCACTTGGGCAGCGAGCTCGAGGCACCGCTCGACGCCATCGTCTCTAAAACACACACCCGCACACCACCGAGACGAAGATTCCTATATAAGCTGCTCCTGCTCTCCTGACGACGACGACGTTGATCGCGCGTGTCCGTTCCTCTTATCTCTCTCGCTCCGTTCGCACTCTGCGTGTGCTACAGTAGCACCGCAGGCAGTCACGCGCGCGCGCAGCTCGGCATATAGCTCTGCGCGACCGCTCCACCCGCCGCGCGCCGTCACTCCAGTGAGTCCAGGAAGGTCTGGCCGCCAATGCACGCACGTTTTTCTCGCTCTTCATATACCTATACGTCTTCATCAATACATTGGATATATCGACATTTGTATATACCGTGTGAATATATGTATCACTATATGATAATAGCGCACCATTCGAAGGCGGAAGATAGATTAGAAGATTTATTAGAAGTCGTTGATTAGCGGCTCTTTTGAGATATTTGATTGTCGTTTGCGCTTTCTCCAAGGTGCAATTGTTGGATAAGCTGTAAAACAAAGATATGACGATAGCTTTCGAAATTGTAATTCTGTTTAATACGATGGTTGAATATGATCAATTTTAGCAGAGAGTATGAGGTGTATAATTAACATTCATAAAATCATAACGCTGCGAGTTATGTGAGTATACCGATTCCGACTCTCTCGTCTCGTCAGTAACTCGATCTTTTATTTATGATTTGTGAATCATATACCCATTATTTAGTTGATCAAGTTTTTTTAATGGTCGCCCAATGAGTCACAACTTTGTCTTAGATAAATATTGTCTAAGATAAATAGTACGAACTACGAAGAGTAAATATAATGTATATCACTTCATAATATGTTCAAAATATTGATGAATACCTGTATTATTACGAGATCTGAGAGTAGCATGATATATAACAGTAACATATTGTTTCATAAGAAATCTCACTTCACAAAACGGCCACTTTTCGTACTGCTACTTTCCTCATTGTAAAATACAAGTACGCAAAAACGAGGCCATCTTGAACACTTTATTTCAAAAACTTTTTACTACTCTGTCTGTTTTATGTAAAAACAATTAGTATTCAGTGAACAGGAGTCTACTTTAAGGTTTCTTGAAACTATATAAATTTTTTTGGATGATTGACTCTCTCCTATCTATAAAACTATATCTCTTAGTTTTTTCACTCAATTTATATATCTAATTCCTCAAATTCGAAAGCAAGCGCCCGCGCGAATAAAGTACTTACTTGGCGCCACATACTCGGCGCGCTCCGTAGCGCAGCTCCTCCCGCGCACATTCCTTCTCCTCCAATATCACAGGTGTTGTTGCTTCCTGGAACGCGAGCGAGCGAGAGCGAATCAGACAGGCAAATGGCAACGAGCTGCTGCTGTCATCGGAGCGATGCACCCGCAGCCCTGCACTGATCAGGAAGCCGCCGTTGCTGTCATGCCGTCTGGTCGCCGTCCGCGTCGTCAGCGATGGTGAATGGGTCGTCGACTCGTAACAGCAGCAGAAGTGAAGTGTGTGCGTGGTGATCTTGAAGCAGCAGAGATAGTATAGCTGACGTCGGAGCTCAAAATGGCACTAAAAGACGACGAGAGCACTTGGTGAGCTACCTCAGGGTGTTTTTTTTTGTTGTTCGTCGTGTCCTGGGGAAGTAAGGTTAATAATGTTTATAGGGTGGGACTGGGTTGTGCAGGAAAGGTTTGGGGTTTAAGTGTAGTAGATTGCTACGAGTGGTAGGGTTGTGTCTTGTGTTTACGGGTAACATGTGTTGGGCTATGGTTAGAATGGAAATGATTGGAACGATGAGATTTGGTATTGTACTGGTCTTATCGTTGGTTGGAAGTACACTGTTGTCAATGTTAAAGTTTTGGGTGACAAGAGGTGCGCAAGCTTCCTTTTAACCTTCAAATCGATTCAAGTGTGCTTGTTAGAGCAGAGCTGTTAATTGCAGTGCATTCGTGGAAGTTGATTAGCTGCATTCAAAAAAGTCTTGAGACAGCCGTAAAAGCCTTGCTTCTATGAGCTATTTTTGTTTCTTTGTGAAATTCAACTCGCGATTTTGCAATAGACAGAAATCATATATGCAATAGCCTAGTTTTAGTTTTTGTTTACATTATGTAATGCAAGATTTAAATCAATCTTGTGTGTCTGATTATGATTTTTATATTATAAACCTTGTTTACTTTATACCAGCATTTTTATTGAAATCAAAATCAAATTTATTTTCAGGATATTAGAATTAGAAGCTGCTCTGTTGGATGCAGAAGCACCTTCTGCATCAGACATATATGCTATATGCAAAGGTCAGCCAGTGCCAGCAAATCTGAGGCCAGATGTTTGGCAAGCTTGTTTAGACGTCACAGATCGAGGAAATCAGTTAATACATTTCAACGAAGTTTTTGATCTTCCAGAGCAACACATTATAAGAGAAGATTGTCAGCAACTAGTTAGTGAGTACTTTAAATATTTATATAAATCTAATTATAATTATATAAATATTAATATAATAATATTAAAAATTTAAATTTATAAAAATATTAACATTTTTTAACTTATTTTTAAATATAACTATACAAGTATTTATTTTTCCAAAAATAAATATGTTGCTTCAAATTGTTAAATATTTCTGTAATGTTTTACATAATAATAGTCACAAAAATATTTTTTTCCCTTTCACATATAATAAGAGAATTATAAATACCTTATCTTTTACACATGAATGTGCTGATAATAACCTATAGTAATACTATAGTTATACTTTCTTATCTTAAGTGTTAGTTTAGGTCAATTAGACTTATTTGTAAATTTTTATTTTTCAGATAAATTAGGAAATGACGACGAAGATAAAGTATCTGTTGTTTCAGACTTGGAATCTATTATAACTTTTTACTGTAAAAATAGAGGTAAAAGGTATGAAAGAGGTAATGGGTGGCTTGAGTTATTAGGTCCACTAATAGCTTTAAAACTACCTCGTTCAGCAACTTATAATTTATTTGAGGCCATCAGAGATATTTATATTCCAAGGTATGTTTGGAAACCAGCAGAAAGTAATAGTAAATTACAAAATATTCACAGAAATAATAAACACTTCATATTCTGTTATTCTTCTTCAAATTACAGAGGTGATACACACAGTGCTGTGTTAAGGTTACTGTTGCTCTATCACGAACCAGAATTATGTTCCTTTTTGGACACAAAACGAGTATCCCCAGATCAATATACAAAAGGATGGATAAGCACTCTATTTGCAGGTGTCTGTTCCTTGCCAGCTATTTCCACCATGTGGGATTTATATTTTATGCAAGCCGATCCATTTTTCATGATGTTCCTATCACTTATCATGGTAATCAATGCGAGGTAAATATATTCTTATTAACATAAATAACTAACAGAAAAAATTTCAATATTAATCTTGCTTTTTACTTAAAAAAAAAAAAAAAAAAAATTAGGGAACAGATTTTAAGCATGAAAGATGATGATAAGCAAAGCATTATTGATGCTTTATCCGCAATGCCGTGTGCCTTGGAAGCTGAGGATGTAACCGATTTTTGCTCTTTAGCCCAGTACTATGCTATGAAAACACCTTCATCTTTTAAATCGGATTTATACAGCATTATGTTTGGAGAAGGTGGTGACGAAAAATTTATTACGCATGCGCTTTGCTTGCCAGTTTCCGCCCAAGAATTAGTCGAGAATACCGTGGAAGCCTCGTCATTGCCTAATGCTCCTGTAGAAGCTGTCAGATTTTTCTTAGTAGACTGTAGACCTGCTGAACAGTATAACGCAGGACACTTACCAACTGCATTTCACCTCGATTGTAACTTGGTAAATAAATATATATTTGAATTCTTTTTTACAAATATCACCTACTTTATAAGAAATTACGAAAGAAAATAATTTTATTTATTTCATTTTTAATTTTACTCAGATGCTTCAAGAACCTGCTGCATTTGCTACAGCTGTTCAAGGACTATTACAAGCGCAACGCCAAGCTTTGGCTGTAGGCTCTCAAGCTGGTGGTGAGCATCTGTGCTTCCTTGGTAGTGGGCGACAAGAAGAAGATCGCTATACTCACATGGTTGTGGCGTCTTTCTTACAAAAGCACACTCAGTACGTCAGTATGGTTGTTAATGGTTACCAAGGTATATGCGTAATATCATATAAAAATTAATTTTATTTTGCGTGACATTCCATTTAAATTTTATTTGATTTGTATGTAGCTATTCACGAATATTTTGGTGACGAGGTTGTGTCCAGTCTCATCGATCATAATTCACAATTCTGTTTGGTGTGCAACACCAATCTCTCAGAGACAAATTCCAGTGAGACTAGTCCCGCGAGAATGAAAAATAATAATTCTGATCTTTTTGGGAAGATAGGTCAAGCCATGAAATTGAAAAGTCAAGAAATGAAAGGAAAACTCTTCGACTATATCGTTAATCCCTCGGTCAGCACCAATAATGGGGCAGAGAAGAAGAGCGATAAAGACGCAGATGCTAGTAAGAGGGAACGAAGCGCTCGTCCTGTATTTAGTATAGATGACGATCAGGATCTGGGTAAATTTTTAATAAAGCACTAATCTTTGAAATACTGGTTTTGTTCTTTCCCTTTAAGTTAATATAATTTTTTTTAGACACTATGATGGCGACTTCTCAAAACGAAGAACCCGTTGAAGTAGTTTCTGTTCAGCAGTGGTTGAAAGATCCCAGTTTAATACATTCCTTCAAATGTATGGAAGTTAAAGTTAATGGTTATGTTTACGAGAGGTAATATCAAAAATTTCTATTCTGTTTGACTTAAAAATTTGGTGAGAATAATATCCTAATTAATTATTTTAAATGGTTGTAGCCATCTTTTGGTGACCGAAACACACATTATCGTACTGCGAGAAATTCAAGGTCGAAAAGGAGCTGCCCATGTGATAGTAAAGCGCCCATTGTCGAGTATAGTGCGAATAACATCCCGAAAAAGGCATCCCGATTTAATTACTTTCAAATATGGATCAACACAATCTGAAAATTTCATTATTTCGGACATGGACAGATTCCTTATACCAAATGCTAGTGAAGCTACAAAACTAATTTCACAGCAAATTATGAAACAGCTTAAAACATCTGAGTAACCATTTTTATTATTGAGATCTGCATCATATTTGCGACTGATATGAACGCGACAGGTGCATGACATTTTCCAAAAATTTTCTTTCGTAAAAAAAGTATAGATTATCATTTTTCCAATGAAAAGTAAAATTTATAATTTTCTTACTTGTCTAACGTACGACACAATACTTTTTTCATTTCTGAGACTGAAAAATGTTTTTAAATATAATAGCATATAAACAAAATAATGTACAAGGGAAAATCACGAGGTTTAGATATTTAAAAAGCATAATTTTCTTTTTTGAACATTCTTTGGTTTCTCAGAATTTTTTTATGTAATATAATATTATCCATAGTTGACTATAAATTCTTTTGATATTTTTCCAATAATTATAATGTTTAACATTATTGAATAATTTATAAATTAGTGTACAATAGTTCTAAAATTTGATGTGCTATAACAAAAATCGGCTCTACATGTAAAAAGTTTTTAAAATACTTTTCTTAAATTAGATGAGTTTTATTTCCTCGATGAATTATAGAGTTCTGAAAACTTTAAAATTCTATGGTGTCATTTAAAGAAATACGTATAGTATTAACGGTCTAAATGTTTGCAATTTTTATGAGAAAAAAAATAATATTTGAGTGAGAATTTTTATTTATAAAATATTATTTTTCAATGAGCAAACAGACAATTTTAATATATTACAAAATAACAGTTATATAGGAGGAGGATATTACATTATATCGTATCTTGTGAAATGTATTATTAAAAAGAAATATTTATTGCAAAGAATACATACATTCTGTATTCAATAATCGGAAAAACAAGAAATTAAGGGAGATCCCTGACTTTTATACTGAAAAAATAATTTTCTTTAGACAAATATTTTAGAGTTTTATGATAGACTACTAATAAATTTTAAATTTTTAAGATAAAAACAAAAACCGTCTTTATGGAAAAAGAGAAAAACTGTTAGAGTTTATTGTAATATAAAAAATAAAAACCTATATAAAGTGTTAATCGTTAAGTACACGTCTGCCTACGGCAGTGTAAAAAAGAAATCATAATGCCATTGAAATATGCATCCAGATACTTTTACATGCATATGCTTACATATGTAAATATCAAGACGTAGTTATGCAATACATTTATTATATTTATCAAATAAATTAGATCATGTATTAGTTAAAATGAATTTTTGAATTTTGTTATTAACTTATGCAATATTAATTTAATTTTAATTTATCTTTTATTTTTATATATTCTATGAATGAAGTTATGTTTTACAAAGCTTTGTTTTTTACTTAGTTCAATTTATTCTAATAATTATATTTGACTATACTTTCAGAGTTTTACGTTTGGTTATTCCAGTCTGCTTTATCTTAAATTCTTTTAAAACTCATTACTGTTACGTAACAGTAATAATACTAGTTTTGCTTATTGAACTATTTTATAAAAATACTAATTTATAAAAATAAATTACTGTTATAAAATAATTAACCCGCCTATAATCATTTCTAAGACATATTTTTTTCCAATTTATATGGTACATTGTATTCAAAGAATCGAGAATTACTTAATTACATGCCAAGAGTCAAGAGACGATAACTTGTGTCCCCATCAATACCTTCACCGAGCGCCGACGAGCGGTGCCACGTAAACCACATCTCAACATAGTTTAGCGCACCGACCGCCTGCTCGCGGCTACAAAAGCAGACGCTCATTTATTTTTGTTCGCTCCTCCATCACTTACAGCAAATCCAGATTGCATGATCTTATGCCTTATGACTATGACCTACTATGACTTTAGTACTCGTAGGCATATCCGCTAATTGGTTTAGCTTTATCAGTACACCAATCGGTAGATGAGTCTACGAGAACTAAGGCCATAGGTCATAGTCATAAGGCATAAAATCATGCAATGTGGATTCGCTGTTATAAATGCCTCATCTTTCACAAAGCCCCTACTAACGTAAAATACGTAGCACTGAAAATTTGGAATTATTCTTGTGCTTATCACGTTATATTCATCTATAACCCTCCTTACAATAATATTAATACTAACCAATTCAACCTTCTATTTGAGGAACACCTCACTCTCGGCGGACTGATTTTCATAGACAACCTTAACGCGGAAAACTCTGCTTGGGGAAGCTGACCCTCTCACAACTCCTTTGGTAACCAACTTTTGAACTCTATCAAATCGGCACCCTCCAGATACTTATATGTTATTATAATAACGCGCAAGCTACCCGAATCAACATAAAAAATTAATTGGCCTCTTTTCGCGGAATACATCAACAATAACTTCAACTTAACTCTCAATGACAATTCTGACATCAACTCTGATTTCAGAGATTTCCTCAGCCTTATTACAAATGTGCAATCACGGGAGCAGGAGGTAAACCATCAGGGAGCTCGGCAAAGCGATGTACTTACAACGCCGCGCCCTGGCGCGGAATGAGGATTGCTCTGTCTGTTAGAAAAAGAAAGGAAGCTCTTCTCCAGCTTCAAACCCACACTAAGTACTCCAGAAAATGTGTCTTTATTCAGGGAAACATCTCGTCAATCCTCCAAAACTATAAAAAATATCAAAGCAGATAACTTTAAAACCCTTGCACCAAAACTCAACCCTATAAGCTCACTCGCGAACAACTTCCACTTCATCTAAAAGTACAAAAATCGTTTTATTCTCCAAACTCGTTAAACTCAAACTCAGTCGAAGACAACACTCAATTCATGCAAGCTTTCCAAAAGATTTCTTGCTCGTATATCGTCTCACGGTACGAAAAAAAGCCAACTTCTAAGTTCGCACGAAGAAAAGCCAGTTTAATCCTCCTTCATCTATTAGGTATATACACTACACGAAAGGGAAATCACCGATGCCGAACTTGACAACGCTATAGGTATTCGTTAAAACAATTAAAAGTAAATAACAGATAAAATAGCTATATATGCCAAATTTTTGGTATCCACGTGATATTTTCATTTATGGCAACTAGAATACAATCAGATGAGATTTTGCAAAGTTTTGGTGAAACAAAATTTATTTAATTTAAAATTTTGATACGTATAAATACGTAAATCAACGCTACGTATCAAAGCGTTCGAATTTGTTACGTGAAAAATACGTAATTATTTTCAACCGAGCTGAGTACTGTTTTGCAGTTTGGCACACTTTAGCACACCTTAGCACAAATTATTGTTTAATTTTTAAAATATTGATTTATTACTAACAATATTTAATATTTTTTTCAAATCATTTAATCATTAGGATCAATAATTCTTAATGATTAAAACTTATTTGTATTGGCCGCTACAATGAAGTGTGTTGATTTATTTCTAATCGTGCTTAGTTGTAACTATTTAAAATTATTGTTAATAATAAACTGTTTTTGTTTCTTCTACTTTTCTTGTTTTAATAAATGAACAATAATTTGTGTCAGAGTGTGTAAAATTCTGTTAATCTGCGCAAAAACGGCGTCAAACTGTGTAAAAAATTATTTGTTAAAGCTGTGCAAAATATCTATGAAATCTACCAACTTATTTAGTCACAGTTTGGCATATAGTTTTACCCAGTTTGGCACATAGATATTATTTTCACTAGATATCTATTAAGATATCACTTATCTGAGATTTTCGTGAGGTTTTAATTACTATCTCATATGAGATCTCAATATCTATCATGTATATCTATATAATGTTTTCACGCATTGTTCATAGAATAAAATGCAATGAAAAATTAATAACTTTGCTCTAAATTTCGATCTCTTCATTATATAAAAAAAGGAATAAAGGCAATCGCAATAAATTAAACATATGCCGAATAAAATTTATATGGACAACCGAAGAAAGATTAGTTATATACTTTTAATTACTATGCAATTGTAACTGCTAAATTGCTGCGACGCAAATGCCAACATATAACAAAAAGTCCCACTAAATTCAACTCCAGTCGCTTAGAAAAAAGTAGGCATATACGTATAAAGCAACATGACAGGCGCGTCTAATATACCTATATACAATCTCTACAACCGAATAGGCATGATCGCGTGAGTGCATATATAAAATCGGTCCGCACTCACACGCGCGCACATAAGTGCACTGATACGTACAGTGTATATACGCTAAGAAAAGCGCTGCGACTGCAGGGGATCGGAATTCGGGAAATCGTGTGGGGGGTAAGCAAGCAGCCAGTCTGCCAGTTACCAGCAGTGCAGCATTATCAGTGTGCATCGGCTTTGCTGTATGTTGTCAGTGTCGTCGCTGCGAGCAGGATATACACATATAATATATATACCGGGCGGCGCACAGCCGAGGAAGATGATAATTTGGAGCGCGGGCGAGAAGAGCCAAGCGCGGAAACAATGGGGACTATAAACTGCTCGGAACTCTTCCCCGGGAAATGGAGCGCCGTCATCTTCATCCTATACATCGCCCTGTTCGTCAACCAAGGTGAGGTTATGTGTGAGTTTGCGGCCCTCACGACCAACGTTAATTATGTTTTGCGCTTATGAGTTACCTGCGGGTCCTGTCGTATTGGGAGAATCGACGCTGACAGCGAGCATGGGTCTCCGACCTTTTGGGTATATCTTGGTAGACTAGTTTCGAGGGTTTTATTTACATTGTAGTTTGAGTTCTGATTATTATATATAAATAAGTATATAAATAATATACGTGACAATTTTTTTATCCTTTTTATTTGGTATCTTATAATTTGGTGCTTGTATTGAATATGAAAGAACTTGATTTTAATGATTTTTTATTACAAACATGTAGGTGGGTAACGGAATAAAATGTTCTCTTATCTAATCTTTGGCCTTAGATAAATTTTAACAATGTTTCCTGTGTGGCTGCAATTACTACAGTTTCATTTTAAAGCACGCTCAGTAATTAATTTACTTTTTTCAGGAATTATTGTAACATGGTCTCAAAAGAAAGGAGAATACGATTACAATATCGTCATTGTTGTTCTCATGACTGAAGTCCTGAAATTAGTGTGCTCCAGTGTTTTATATTGTCGAGAGTAAGTTGATACTTTTAGTAAAAAATATGAAAAAGAATAAATTTCTTACAATAATTTAAAATTTCTAGAAATACATTTAGGAGTTTATTTCATGAAGTATATAAATACAGAAGAGGCAAGTTATCTTAACTACATAAAATATATTTATTTGAAAGAAAAGTTGAATTAAATGTATTTAAATTTTGATTTTTCAGTATTATTATTGTATATGGTACCATCATCTTTGTACTGCCTATACAATAATTTGTCATTTGTAAATTTAGCAGCATTTGATCCTCCAACATATTTTTTATTGTTACAATTGCGTGTTGTTGTAACAGGTATAATTTTTCAGGTATGCACTTGGACCTTTGATAAAAATAAGTATACTTACCTTATTGTTACTAATAAAAAAATTCAATTTTAGTTAGTATTTAAAAAGAAGTTATCGACGAAGCAGTGGATATCCTTAGTTCTGTTGACAGTAGGATGTATGATAAAACACTTGAATTTGGATAATGATGATACCTTTTCAAGAGCTAAATTTCATTTAAATATAAATATTGTATTTATTCTTATTCAGGTGAGTTTATTTCAATTATTATCAAAGTTGTATGTTTATCATCAAAATAATCTGATATAAATTATGTATTTTAGACAATTTGCTCATGCTTGGCAGGTGTTTATAATGAGTACCTTTTAAAAGGCGAAGGTACAAATGTAAATATCTTTGTACAAAATGTGTTCATGTACATTGATAGTATACTATGCAATATTGCAGTACTGCTTATACAAGGCAATCTGATTGAAGCATTCAATAATGCAGGGCCTAGTATATTCATGGATCCCAAAGTTCTCTTAATCATGTTTAACAATGCTGCAATAGGTATTATTACTAGTTTCTTTTTGAAAAATCTGAATTCGATTGTGAAAACTTTTGCTAGTGCCTTGGAGCTAGTTTTCACAGCAATATTATGTTGGATACTTTTTGGTATTCCAATCACCTTCAATACAGCTCTTGCCATCAGCATAGTCAGTTTTGCAGTCATATTATACTCACAGAATCCTGTACAAAATGTTAAACCAAAAACTTATGAGAGTACTGATGCCGAAGAAACTAAAGAATTTATAAGGAAGCATGGAAATGAAGTGGTGTAGATATATTTTTGAAAGTAATTTATTCCATACATTCTTGAAGAGTTATCAGGCTTGATATTAATTATTAACATATATCTATTACATTTTTTCTACTTATTTGATAAATATTTTACAATAATTGTTAAGTATTACATGTTAAAATTTTTTTTATTTCAAAAAGAATACAATTAAAATTTATTAATATATTTTTATTATTAATAATTTTTGTGTATAATTTGAATAAAATATATGCCTTATTCTATTTATAGTTTTAAAGTGCCAACAAAAATTGTTAAAAAGTAAATAACTGTTTAAATCCAATGCCTTAACTCAGTGGCTTGTAAGAATTTACCTATATTATTGTGATATATCTTATGTAATTTAGTACATACTTTTATATCTACATTTACATTTCTTAACGAATTATGCCGTTGTATAATGGTTTGGTGCTTTATTTTAGAATTATTTAAAAAGTTATAAATCGTAATCGTTTCGATTATAAATTATAATTTATTAAAAGTATCAATTTTTTATAAATATATCAATTATTTCTGAATTTTCTTTTCTTGTTTTTTCTTTTTGTTTTTTGTTTTTTATTTTTTTAATGTAGACTTAATTTCAAATCAAAAATATCAAGCCTGCAATAATATTCAATGCTTTCAAAATAGTCAATGAAATTATGGTTTAGATAAGAGCCAATCAAAATTTTTTATAATATAAACTATTTATATGCCATTTTACTATATTTATACTGTAACTTATTACTAAAATTTCATGCTATAAAATATTAGATTTTATAAATTTGATCATTATAGATTTTTTTTTTATACAAAAGTATTGACGATGATATTCTCATATTATTAAGATAAAAAAATCGATTTGTATTTCACATTGTATTATTGTAATATGTTATATTATTTATTAGCGGAGATGTAAATTAAGTTTGTTAATTATTGGTTAATCATATGTAAAATATTATATAGAACCTGTCGCAGTAAGATTTACAAGACAACGAATTTTTATACTTGTTTTGTGTTAACACTACATAACGGTAAATGGATACATACTAATTTCGTTCTATCCATACAAGCGTACAGAAAATTGTTTATTGATAAAGTAAATTTTATTATATGGTCAAGTTATATTCTTTTTATATCATCTGCCGAAATTACGAAAACGGTAAGACAGTAAGTCTATAACAAAAAAAGCGAACAAATTTTTTTATTTTTACTTTTTTCACTGATTTTTCCAATACTTACACTAAGTAGATTACAACTGACGTGCACGTCAGGCGACGCGATACGCGTGCAAAAATTGCGCCCAGTGCGTCCATTTCTGCCTTATGCAGTGAGCAATTCATAATTGCAGCGCACGCATTGCTGCACTTCTGTAACAATAATATAACACAAGCTAAAGCATTGTGGTGAACTTAGCGATATAATTCTGTAATACGAAGCGAAAAAATGGTGTATCGTCGTAGAATATCACGAGTTATACGCTCGTATAGAGCTGTGTAAGTGTATATCGACCCTCGGCGCGCGTGGGTGCTTAAAAAATCTGCGCGTGAGCGAGGAGCAATGAGCCAGGAAGACTGTCCTGAATAAACACTCTCGGCGAAAGTATACATATATATAAATAAAAAGTCCATAACGACTGTTCATTTTCGGCCTCCCATGCACCTATACTACTCCCATCCTCCGCGAATAGCGAATTTTTCCCCCGGAGCCGACGACCTACTTCTGGCTGCAATCATCGAAACAGATCTAACGTGAGATTAGACGGCATCGCGTGCCCTGGTATTTATGAAGCGGACCGCGTACATATAGGTACTTATGTATCCCATATAGTGACGATCTGTCACCCCCTTCGCGCGGGATTAAAGTTGTCGCACGTTGTGATTTAAATTTATAATTGTCTGAATTGGATGCGTGTCTGGCACAAATTGGGGCATTTTTTGTTATGAGATCGACGCAGTAACGACTGTTTTGGAGATTTGTTCATTTCACGCGTGACGATCGTATAATAGCTATATCTACGCACAGAGATTTCATCGGGTGAATTTTACAAATCAAATAATTTCTTACGATTAAATTTTAAAGACTGCTTAGAAACTAAACTAGGTACTTGTTGCATTAATTATAATATTTTTAAAAACTTCTATAGTAATGTATGATCTTATCTCTATACATACAAAGAAAGATGTACTGACTAACTAGCTAACTCATCAAACTCCAGACGTGAAATTTAGAAGTTAAGTATATCTTATATGTTGTAGAGACGTATCAGTACTAAGAAGCGGTTTCACCCCAATTAAGACCTAAGGGGGGCCCTGGTAGAAATGTTAACCGCAGAAGCCAGTTATTTTTCAGTTAACTTTATGGCTAAAAACGAGCATTGCTTGTGATTCATAATTATGTACCAATCCGAAAAAAATTATATGGCATTTGCACTTTATAAAATATGTATTTTAAGTAATAGTAGAATTTTTAAACAAATTACATTATACTTTTGCATTAGGATTTTTGCTAAAAATGCTTCCATTCAATTTACACATTAGCTATAAAATATGGTTAATTTTCTACCAGGGGTGAACAAGTTTTTCTGGGTAACTTTCAAGTTTAGAAAGTTATAGCAATGCAAATATCTAAATATCAATTTCTAGATTTGATCCTGGTCATTCGTTAATAGGGCGAAATAATAAGTAATAATAGAAATAATTAAAAATTATGAAAAATTGAAAAATCTTTAGGTGCATGCCCACAAAATTTCAAATATCTTTAAAGTTTTGAAGGTATACATTTCATTTTTGTTCATAAAGGTTTTCTATAAAAATAAACATTAAATAATTAACATCGCTATAATTGAAGATCCTCACATACTCTTAGCAAACGCAAAACCGCAACGGGGGTGCTTCTTTTAAATAACTTTTATTTAAATGAAGTATCAGACTAAACGATAACTATCTGTATATAGTTGGTAAACTTTATTTTTTGTTATTTTTATCTCGTTATTATCCATGCAATATTTGATAAATAAATGAATAAATATAAAATATTTTTTTTATAAATATAATCATACGTTATGTACGAAAAAGTTTGATTGTTAGGTCGCGATATATCTCAGCATATTTTTGCATGAATAATATTACCTTCCTTCGGTTTAAAATTATGTGTAGGCAATCTAATTCGCGATAAGAATTTGGACACACTAAAAAATTGACCTTCTTTCCGCATGCAAATTTAGATTTAATAAAGTAAAACAATCAAAATTTTAAAAAATCTTGAATTTGAATTTTAAGTATTATATTGTATGTATTTAAATTATACGCGCTATTAATTTAAATATTAACGATATTATTTGTAGATTAATCTTATTGATTTAAAAGTATCTATTTTTAGTTAATAACATAGTATTCACGGTTGAAATTTGTTTAGTCTTATAATATACGCACGAGGGTTGCAGATTTTGCACCTCTTGCATCCAGAAGTCCAAAAGTGTACTTTGCAAGTCTCAACTTAGATGGATGTAAAATGTGCAAAATCTACAACCCTGTTATCTTAAATAATGTAAATTTCTGACGAGAAATTTAATTATTTAACATCAGCTATTAGAGAAAGATACAAAAATAACGCAAAAAATAATATCTGAGAAAAGATGATTAGATAAGATATAATTGGATACAGTGTTTTTGGACTTGATTGTAATTGTAATCACTTTCAAAAGTGCAAAGCGCTTTCCGCACGTCCGACGTGCTTCTGGACGTTAACGACTTTTACGTGTGTCTAGGGACTCGAGCCCTATAATTCGCAAATCAATATAGTGGATTTTGAGCGTTTGCATGGCGCAGGCCTCACCAATAGTATTTTCAGGTAAACCACTCGAATATATTTTCGATTTCTTCGAGTTCTAAAATGAATGCATATCGCAAACATGTTATATAGAATATATATACTTGAAATCTAGCATTTGCTACATACGAAATAAAAGATTTCAGTCATGAAATATTTGTTTTATCTTCCACAGATATTCACATAATAGTCAACGACGTATCTCGCCGCGCGGGCGAAGAACGTCGTATCTCGCCGTATACTGGCCACGTACTGACCGTAAAAGCGCCAAGATACGACTTTTTTCGTTTGCGCGGCGAGATACGACGTTCTTCAACCGCCCGGTGAGATACGACGTTACTCGTCCGCGCGGCGAGGTACGACGTTCTTCATCAACCGGGCGCCGAGATACGACGTTGTTCCGCTCAGCCGTCGATATATAGTTTGTGACGGACCTACTTATTAGACGTTATTCTAAACTATAAACACATGTCTGACACTGGCGGGCGACACAACAAGTGTACGCGCCCGGTGCTGCAGGATCGTCAACCTCCCCGAGCAGATGCCTCTCGCAGGTAAAATGTAACCACGTATCGACTCGTGCTGTAAGAGAAATGAACATTTCGCTCTCGGATATATATAAAATAGTAAGTACTCGTCATACGCATTATGCATTTATGTGTAGTTTATAGAGCTTATTATATTATGTATACCAATACACGTAATAGTTATATATGTGCGAGCGCACGTAGAAAGAGCGAACGTAAGATTTGTATGTATATGTTTGTGAAAGGCGGAGATGAGTTTCATGTACCCGCACACCTCTAAGTCCAAGATAAATTTCCTATTGCGGCAGTACAGCAGAGCTTTTTTGAAACGGAAGATAATTTTGATGGACGTATGAAAGAAAGTGAAAGAGAATAAGAAAATTTTACTCTAGTTATGTAGTGGTGAAGAAAATCACTTTTTTTATTAATTATTTTGTTCTCCAAAAATAATCAATAAAGAACATTTTCACTGGCAGTGTATACAATCTTGCAGGCAGTCTTCTGCTTGTAACCATAAAGGATAGTGAAAACCAGAGCAACTGGTGAATATTTTTACTAATAGACATAAGAGCTCATTCGCAATTGATGAACTATAGACCTAGACTATTCTATTGCCACAATTACCATCAAATTAGATGTAAAAGATGACAGAAATCAAATTGGGTTTAATTTTTTAAGCGAGGGGCTAGTGTATGAGGAAAGGAAATTTATCAAAAGAAGCATGCTGTATACAGAAACAAGTGTGTTTCAAATCTTGATGTAGAAAAGTTCTGAACTTTATACGTCTAGTGTTACCTATCCAGATTGTAATAATAACTCTGTCCTATTTATTCAGTTATGTGTCACTAATATAGTTTAAAAGAATGCCATACTCAACCGTTATAGATGGTTTTTAATTACGTATTTTCTACGATATATTATAAACTATTTTGAAAAATATACAAAACCATGACTTCGTTCGCGTCCTTTGGAGTATATTTTATTGCTCTGCAAACTTTCAAATTATTACTCTCAAATGTCTAAGAATGTCATTAAAGAAAACTACTTAAATTGTGTCTGATTTACAAGTTCCTTTTAATATTTTATCATTTGACTGTTTAAAATACATTGAAAATCCGTAGCAAATATGCTTAGAATATGAAAAAAAATTATTTAGATATCATTATTATAAAGATAAAAAATAAATAATTTACTTGAATTCAAGACCCTTCAGAATATGGACCTATTTCTGATAAATCGTCAAATCCATGCATCGACGATAAATAGTACATTATGTAATAAAGTCGCAGATTGTTCCCGCGGGTGAGTTCACTGCCCGAAGCGAAGGCAGTAATTACCCAAGGGAATGATTGATTTTAGTCCCTGTTACATATAGTACTTTATTCCCATCTCCATTGTGTCCACTTTATAGATTTGAAAAATTCTATTGCATTTATAAGTTATAGTTTTGTTTTTGCGGGAAAAGTGGGAATTAGACGTGACTTTTATCCCGCTTTTTAGGCTATAAAATAGCCATTATAGTGGAGATCGGAATAAAATTATTAATGATTGTTTCATATTTATTTTTTCAAACGACTTAATATTATCATATTAGCTATAAAATTAAACTTGTACTTGTACAACTTCAAAATCAACTTCATATACCAGCCAAAATTCAGCTTGATATCTCTTCCCAGTTTCCCGTTATGGTGTATAATGCACGCCCACAATCCACATACACACATACGCGCGCGTGCACACACAGACATTTTCTAGAAAACTCATATTTCTACTCAGAAAACTCGGAAATATAAAAAATCATGGAAATATCAGAATCAAAAATTTTCACCGTTACAAAGCTTTTTCTTTAAGAAAGCAATAAGCGCTAAAGCATGGAACGGTCAAAGAGATGGTCTAGAAACAACTTTTAAATTTTATTTAAACATCTTTGCTGGCACACAAGTACCTTACGCATAGTCCGTAGGTCTCATGAAATAATAACTAATAAGCATATCATTAATTGCCAAATACCATCACCCACATTTCCATAACCAGCTAAATCTTGATATAACTCTCCGATGATCCTGCAAGAAAGATCGAAGTCAAAACAAAGCATCACTTTCTTAAATATATTAGCAAAATTCAAATACGCTTCACGCGCACTATTTTGTTTTTGAGTTTAAGAACATTATATTCAACTATGATTTAGTTTTAATAATTTTTTAACATCAGATAATAAGATAAGAGAACGATAAAAAAATAACGCAAAAAATAATATGTGCGAAAAGATGATTAGATAAGATAATTAGACAAAGTGTTTTCGGACTTGATCGTAATCAATCCCTGAAGTGCAACGTGTTTTCGGAATTGAGTGAGATCAAGTCCGAAAGTCTGACGTGCTTCTGAACGATGTGTCTATAGGGACTTAGCACTTGCAGCCCTATAATTCGCACATCAATGCAGTGGATTATGAGCGTTTGCATGGCGCAGGCCTCACCAGCTAGGTGAACCACTCGATTATATTTTCGATTTCTCCGAGTTCTAAAACGAATGCAAACGTATGATATAGAATATATATTTGAAATCTAGCATTTGCTACATACGAAATAAAAGATTTGAATCATGAAATATTTGTTTTATCTTCCAACTCACATATATTAATAGTGTAACAAATTTTCAATTAATTATTTTTATTTTATAAAGTTTTATTAGAAAAATAATACAAATATATATGTATATATCAATGATGCCAATGATAGCAACATGATGAACCTTACTAACTAAATGCATTTCAAGGAGTTAACAGACACTTTTATATAAATATTTAGATAGTAATATAAGAGCTTTCACACATTCCTTGTAGAATTGTTTAAATAATATTGTCAATATAACCATTCAATATCACATATCTACTCCAAAAGTTGTAGGAACAATCGTCATGCTATAGCTCAAATGCTTAATAGAACAAAATGTATACTGTTTCTGGAAAATACTTTTACAGACTTTGAAGCCGTAGTTTTTTTTTATAAATATTACTGTACTAAGTCTTCAAATTTAGAGGTAATAATGTTATCAATGTTGTAGGCAATAAATTCAAGAACTTCATTCCTAAAGTGAGTTAGTCTGTATTGGTACGCTAACGCTAGCATTTTATAAGCATTTTCAACTTTCAAATCATCACATAAAATATTTGCACATATAATTATAAGATTTTCTAAATCATACTGATCGGCTGCACTTAAAAGTATTCTCTCAAAACCATTAATGTTTTTTACTTTTCCGGTATAGATAAAACGCAACATTTCTTGAATTACTTTTGAATCAAAATTTGGAATATTCACAGTATTTTTTCTTTTTTCTTTCATGTCATTCTCAAACATAGCACGAAATACGGAACTTCTTGACATAAGAATTACCTTGTGGACACAACAACAATTACTACGTCACTGGTATTCTTGTCTTGAAAACTAATGGCAAGATCATTTGATAAACTTTCAAGTTCATTGTCAATTTTTATTCTTTTAATATTCTTAGTACTTAATTCACATAATAATTTTAAATGGCCTCTATGTAATATTTTGAAACTGTTTTCCATCATAGTACTTAATCTGATTAAATCATATATTGTTCCAGGTTGATTCAATAGATTTTTCACTATCTGAGATTGAAACTCTATTATTCATGGAATTCAAAATTGATATTGATACACATATTTTTTTTTGAATATTTGGACTCTTTTGTCGAATAATACATATTGACAAGTAGTAACTTCCTGTAGTACCTTTTCTGAATAATTCCAATTTCCAGGCATTCTCATCATTTTGCTGTCCATTATCACTTATGTTTTTTGTAATGAACTCTGGTGACGTAATTGACTTTCCTTCGCAACATCTTTCATTACAAAAATGGAAATCATGTACTGTCCATGTAAAAGCAGAGTAGTCGGTTGTTACTTCTGTTACGTTACCGCTAATGATATTTTTCGAAGTCATTTTTAG
>JAPYZO010001055.1:0-25367 GCA_030522905.1 Torymus flavipes | reverse complement strand
TGTTGCAATATTTTTCAAATAAATGTAATAATAAGGTATGTAAAGTTAAATATTATTTAATATTTTTATATTGGTTTAATACGGGTCGGTTTCATTTTTGGAGAACGAATCTTACGTAATGTGCTATAAAAATGTTAATTTAAGTTAAAATAAGAACGCAAAAAAAACGGCTGCTTTCTTTTACTTCCTTTACTTTTGTGTGTCAAAGTTACGTAATAACATTTTTTCCCTTTGATCGTTATTTATTTATAATTAATTCGTAACGAAGTGCATTTTGTGGTTATTAAAAATGTTTCGTTAAAAAAATTTAGTGATATCTGGAAAGTTTCTATGTAATGACAACGACCTAGTTTCATCAGAATTCTATATTCCATGCTCCAATTTGCATTATGGAGCACATTTTAGGAAAATAGAAAATTTTTGTACCGATTTGCGAAAATATTGATTTATTTTAAGAAAAATAATTTAAAAAAAGTTTTCGTAAGAATAATTATGATAAACTGTTGCTGATACCTTACGATAAAGTATCTCACAAAAATGTAATATTCCATGCTCCAATTTGCATTATGGAGCACATTCTTTTATAATAAAATATTTTTCTGACAATTTGCGATAATATTGATTTATTTAAAAAAGTAATTTAAAAAAAGTTTTTGTAAGGATAATTAATATAAACTTTTGCTGGTACCTTATGATATTAGTCATATATTTCGAAATTTCATATTCATATATTCCGATATTTCATATTTTATACTCCAATTTGCATAATGGAGCACATTCTAGGATAATAGAAAATTTTTGTGGCGATTTGCAAAAATATTGATTATTTTAAGAAAAATAATTTAAATAAAGTTTTCGTAAGAATAATTATGACAAACTTTTGCTGATACCTTACGATAAAGTGTCTCTCAAAAATTTCATATTCCATGCTTCAATTTGGAGAATTTTAAAGAATTAATTTTTTAACAAATTTTGTTCTTATCCTTTCCACATTATGACTATATTAAAATAGCATAAAATTTCTGTAAATAAAGTAATGGCAAACTTTTTAAAAATTAATCACGACAATTTCTACATTAAAAGAGAATTCCCTCCAAAATTTGTACAAAGCGAGTAACGTTAATTTTCGCTTCAGTAGGACAAAAAGAAAAATTAAAGAACGCTTGCATTCATATGTACACACATAATGAAATGAATAGCGGGGCTCGCGTCGAGCAAAATCTCTCTCCCTCTCTTTCTCTCTTCATTTCAACGTTCCGAATGCAATCACCCTCGCGTGTGGCATGAGTACAGCGGGCGCAGCAGCTCGCCGCGGCGCGCGAGCGATCTTGTTTAGATTGCATTATTGTAAGAGCTGCGCCTATTGAGAAAACGTGCGCGCAACGAAGCGTATCCTTTTTATTACTTTGGGCGCTCGCAGAACCGCAAATAGAACTGTAAAGTCCGCGTACGTACATCTACCTACAGCTGCCACCACGGCGCGCGTCTTAAATTATTTTTAGAGAGCGAATCTACACCTATACTTCGGTATTTAAAAATCACTTCTTCTTGCGTAAAACAAACGTTAAAAAATTTTTTGTCCGGTATGGCCAACATAATTTGCACGTGATTTTTGCGCTGTCTCAGTGTGCGGGCTGCCTCGAACGGTGTGCGCGATTTTTGCGAGGGTGCGTAATGTTTCTGTTATGGTTTTAGACAGATTTTTTCGGAGAGGAGGTACTCGCGCATTTGCATAACAATTATTATGTTTTAAAGCAGAGTGGATTGTAATATTATAAATTTTTACAAAACTTATGAAACTTGGTAAAAAGGTATTGCTCGAAGAAAGGACACTGGTTTCTCGAGGGAGTTACATGCGTACTCTGAAGCTTACTTTTTCAGAGCTGCGGTAATTATACACGTACGTAATAAGTGCATTTAATGCATAAAAAGTATGAGCATTATATGAATCAAATCATTTAAGAATTACATAAAATTTTTCATTTTTACGATGTCTTTTTGAAATGTAGCCAAGAAAATATTTCGAAAAATAACGAGTTTGAATATTATGTAAAACCATAAAAACGATTGAGCATGTGATAATTAAGAACAAGTTGCCGTATATTTTAACTTCAAGTAATGTACGTTCTATAAAAATTGTATTGATAGAATAGTTAAAATGTTGAATGAAAATAATGGATGAATAATCTTGATGGCATAATTTTAATTTTCTTGTGGAATAAGAAATATATATCCTAACACGAAAATGTAGGTTAAAGATAACTGTTACGTGATAAATTGTAAGTCATGGTTATTATATTGAGGCCAAAGTTATTTGACATTAAAAGAATTTTATCCGAAAATTTTAAACCGAAGTTAATTTGAACTGCTATATGCAATTCGCTACAAATCGATTTTTTAAATAGCAAACAGTACTGTGCAGTCGATTCATTTGTTTTTAATCCCCCAGTATCAATCTTCATCGTCATCAAATATTTAGAAAACATTATTGACAGAACAATGAAAATGATCGATTTTCAAACATCGCCTCAACCAAACGATATTTCGCCGAAGATTAATAATACGCGAACCGAAGACGTAACGATCAATCTTCTCCCACAGCAAGAATAAAACCACAACCATCGAAACCACCGTGATGCATCTGTTGCGAATTTACCGGCATTCCTCCCACACAGATATACACACAGAACCCACGCTAAACGTGGGTGTCTGTCTGTATTACACTGCTCGTTCGCGCAGCGAGTCATCTGCGCGCGCTCACCGCGGGAAAGAGGGAAAGGGAGGACTGTACAGCGAGGAAGCGAGGAAGGGAGGGAGAGAGAGAGCCGCGGGCGGGAGATTCGTTTTTACAGCGATTGCGCGCTCGCCGCGGGTAGAGAACCGAAAGTAGCGCGCGCCCGAGAAAAAGCCTCTTTTTGTAGCATCCCCGTCCGCTTTTTGCTCGCTCGCGCGCGGGAGAGAGAGAGAACTGACTCACATCGCCTTAGCCGCCGCCGCCGCCGCCGCCGCCGAGCTCTCGCCTTACACTCTCGCGCAGGAATATAACGATGCTGAAGAAAAAGAAGAAGAATAATAAGAAGAGTGAGAATAAGACCGGCGAGTGTAAAGGTATGTGATATGGTAGACTGCTACTCACCGGTGCCATTGACGTTCCTGCCGAGAATCCTGACCGGCGGCGCGTTCTGGTGCGCAGCTCCAATCGTCGCCGTCGTCGTCGTGGACGACTGCTGCTGCTGGCTGCTCCTCGACGGGCTCGGGAAGACGTCAGCTGACGAGCTCGCGGTTATAGCCGCGCTGACGGCTGTCGGGACCGGCGAGGGCGTCGTCGCGACGCTGCAGCCCGTCGCCTCCTCCATACCCCGAGGCACTTACTTGACAACTGCTGCGGCTGCGGCTGCTTCCTCTTCGTCGGCACTCTACAACTCGGCGCGGTGCGCATCCGGCGAGAACCGGCGCATACATTCGAAAGACAGAGCACAGAGCGGAGAGGAGAGAGAGATGATGCTGGTGGTGGTAGTGTGACAGGCGAAACCGCATGCACTACGAGGATTACAATATCACACAGTCGGCAAGCAATGGGCAATCAATGCACACACACACACACACACAAAACGAGAGAAGGACGTTACAGATAAGAGCAACCAAGAGTGAGGATCCGAGAGTCAACCCTCGCCTCGAGCGCCCGCGCGCCCGCGCGACGACCGGCTGCTGCGTGCTCGCGATCGCGAGTAACAGATCCAGTGTAGGTGTGTATATGTGTGTAGGTGGATGCGTGTATGTACGTACGTGTCTAGTGGTGCGTGAGTGTTTTGTAATAAAAGAGAGATGTTGATCGGGAGAGAAAGAGAGAGCGTCGTCGGCTATCGTGGGTCCGACAGTGCGCGAGGCGTATCGTACGGTAGCGCGGCGCGCATTGTTTGTCGCTCTCTCGGCGCGCCGGCTCGAGGCTCTGTCTCTCTCTCTCTGTGTATCCCCTACTCCAGCAGTATTCTGTACCGTGCAGCCCTCTCGCTCGTACTTACGCACTGTCTCGCGCTCGCTCGCTCGCTCGCTCCACCCCGCGCGCGCGCAGCCCACAGCAGCGACATTGTGGCCTTAAAAAAATCCTGCCCCTCGCGTCGTCGGGTGTCCCACCACCACCACCACCACCGTCGTTGTGCCACCCTGCAGTAGGTATACCTACTTCTTTGCGTACTTCCCCTTCCCTCCCTCCCCATTCGCCCCATGCCGCCCCTTCCCCCCTCTCTCTGCCCCTCGACTGGCGCGTTTTTTGCGAACACAGCGAGAGAGGAAGAGAGCTGCGAGCGCTTCTTCTTATACTTCGCGATGCGAGACGCGACAACTGGCTGCAACGCGGCTGCCAATTCCTCCGTAAGAGCGACGAGAGGGAGCTTTTTTACCCCCTCGATTTTTTGCTTTTTTGCGAGAGAGAGAAAGAGAGAGAGATTCAACGTACGCGCGCGGATGCCTTTTAGCTGCGAAAAAATAAGACAGTGGTAGTGAGAAGGATATAAAAAGGCTGTCGCGAAAGAGAGGGAGAGAGAGAGCGTATAGAAACAATAGAAAGCGCTATTCAATAGCCGTATTCTTTTACGATCTTTCTTGGGTTATGCAAATTTCCTCTGTGCTGCACGGGCCCTGTGTGAGAGAATTGCGAGTGCGCGAGAGAGAAAGAGAGATTCGCAATGCGCTATAATACGCGGAGAACTAGCGCGCGGCCAGTTTTTTGAACATTTCGCGCTCGCGCGTTGCGAGCGCACTGTAGGTAGAGGTACAAGATGAAGTGCGTTGACGATCGGAAAAATAGGGGAAGAACGATCGTTGATTTGTTGGAATTTCGAAGATTGTTTGGTAAGTATTGTAGTAACACGAGCTTTTTGGAATGTTTTCCAAACATGCAGAACTTTTAATATAGGTACGATCTAGAAAACGATTTTTAGTTATCTTGTAGTCAAAATTTCATTCATTCTGTGAGTTTACTTATACATAAGAAGAATCCACTCATTTAAATCGATTGATTTTACTATACCAATAAGTTTAATGCTAATATTAACTTTCAAAAGAATACTTATTGTTGTATAATTCAATAAGTTCCAAAAGATTAAGACACATCTCTTTAATGAGATTATATAACAAGTTAGTGATTTTTTTGTGCAACCGGCAATATTTTAACTTTTTTTTCGTACTTCGTAATATTATCTTTTGAAATACTGACACTGGATACAGTCATAAACTTTTTTATTCTAAAAGTTTTAGATGCAACTCATATTTGTAAAGCAACTTTTAGGTTTTAAAAATTGTGAATTTTTTTCCGCAAAAATCTAATTAAATGTTTGTCAAAAATCTAATTAAATGTTTGTGTCAATTACGTATAAAATATACATAAAAAGTCATTTCCAATATTTTATAATTCTATAAAAATACTTTTCTACGTATATATTTATACTTATACTTTACGTCACCATGTACGCGAGACTCATGACTGACTTTAGTACCAGTACTTACTAGCCATCTTTTTGAAACTAGAACCTTTTTTAAACAGTACTAATCGCAGCAAAGGATGTTACCATAAGAGCACTTATGAAATTATAGTTACATCAACAGAACACGCAGCGCATGAGCGCGCCTGCCCACTCGAAGGATAAAGGGTTGTCTATATAGACTACTTCTTCCCGCGTTCCTGTTCCATTCTCAACATCCAAGTAATACATACAGGATTCCGTTTGCGGCGTTGGAACTTTCGAAGCGATCGGTCGTGTTCACGCACGCATTCGATTCGCCTGGGAGATCCGCGAGCGGACTCACCATTTCTTTAAATTTCTGAATTAGTTTTCACATTCAAATTTCAAAATCTTGTGTTCTTCATCATCTACTTACTTCATTCACCAATTTTCATTTGTGATAGACCTACTAGTTATAATGCTATAGCTGCAGTTATTTTTTATTATAACATAAGAGTTTAAACAAATGTTTCAAATTTTGTGATATAAATCATTTTCATCAGTTCATACTAAATGAAAATAATGTTATTTGTTTAAAATCAAACAAAATATATTATTACTCAAATAGAAAAAAAAACAGTATTATTTACGCGATAATTAAAAAGAAAACATAATTATTATATACTTTGTACAATTTATTCAAATTATTACTTTCGGTACAAAAATTCATAACTATCTATAATATACAATAATAAAAAATGGATTATTTATGATTCCGCAATGTTTTGGACGTACATGATTTCTGCTTTACTAGCACATCATCGTGTATTTAACATGGACATAAAATAGATATATGGATGAAAATCATTTAACGTGCATATTCTTGTAATATCTAAATATTTCATTCAATATCAGTGATCAAATTACCAAAATATTTATATTGGTACATTATATTACGCGAAAATAATATATTGTGTGCCTATTGAAAGGCGTTAAAAGACGTTAACCGTCAAAAGTTGGTTACCACTTAGGCTTCGTCATCAGCAACCCCGAACACCTAGACCACGCATTGAATGCATTCCGGCACCTAGAGGCAAAAAACTACGGAATGCATGTCTCTGGCATGTAATAACTTTAAAACTTTAATATTTCTGCCTAATGAACTGATCCTGTACGACCACTGTAAACAGGTATTCTAGATACTACAAGAAATACCTACAAATTAAAAAAAATACGATTCAAAAAAATGTTTTTTCTACCAAAAGGTTAACATGCATGTTAAATGATTTTCACCCATCTATAAATATATAAACAAATTTCTAGCCGGCTCGTCAACGAAAAATCAAAAACTATGGAAGTCGTATCGAGTAAAAAAGTTAACATTATAAAATTTGCGGTGGCATGTACTACATACACTATGCAAAATATAAATCGAAGTATATTATAATATAATATATTTATACTATTAAAAAAGTGGCTCAGTCACTTTCTGTCAATCACATACTAGGAACGACAAAACGACTGAGTTTATAAAATTTTCTCCGCTTTTTTTCGTTTTTTAACAGCTCGCCGGCCCAATATTAAACCGGCTGTTATACCTATGTAAATGTAAAAATTGTATTATTTGTACGATAAAAAGCACTGCGGTTCCCTATTCATTGCGAGGATGAGTAATGGTTTTATGCAAATGCAACTAGAAAGACTCTGTATAATGAAAAAATAACTTAAGTAGTAAGCTCGATTTGATTCGATGAATTGATCGCGAGTGTGCATGAGAGAACATTAAATTCTTAACAAAATATATGTATATAGAAAACTCGCAAAAAATTGCTGGAAATTTCGTTGTAGTCTCGAAGTTACAATGAGAAGACGTTCACAAGCAGATCGTTAGGTAATACTTTCATCATTATAAATAAATAAAGCACGTGGAAGCTATAGATTTGGCAGCCCTATATAATACGACGTTTCGTTTCGATACGATTTGGTATTTCAACGTCATATCAGCGTCACGTAAGTTCACGATTTCTGGCAAAAGGTAAAGTATACAAAACTCCACACGGCCTACCAATTTACCGCATGAAGAAGCTCCGTTAAACGCAACCGTACTCATACCAAACGGAATTGGCGGTCTTCCGGTCCTTCTCGGAAGCCTCATCCTTATCGATGTTCTTCGAATCGTCCGGATTCCGCTTTGGTGTACTGGCAGCTGTCGTTGTCGTCGAGTCATTGATCACTGCTGATACTTTATTGTATATAAGTAGAGATCTCGGTTCGCTGTACGGCGGTTGTTGCTGCGGCGGCGGCTGTTGCTGCGGTTGTTGTTGTCCCTGGCCTTGTTGCTGGTACATCGACGGGTCGTCCGTCTCGGCTCGTTTCTCCTGACTGGTAGTCCTCGTAAGAGCGGGCGACGTGTCGTCCGTGTAATAGACAGTGCGTCTTGTGCCAGGATGACCTAGGGATAGTGGATCATCGGTACGGAGGGAACTGTGGCCGAGTCTAGAGTCGATAATCTGCGAGTCGTCGCCACTCGAGTTGTTCTCTTGCTGCTGTTGTGCATCCTCGTCGGCATCCCCACCGCCACCGCAGCCTCCTTCATCCTCATCCTCCTCGTCGTTGGGGAAGGACTTTTGGGAATTGTCGTCGGAGAGTACCGTGGTATTAGTATTCCAAGATGATCGACGGTTGGTGCGATTGAAGAGATCCGAGCCTGCTTTACGCACGCGTCGCACGAGACTCGAGCCCAAGCCCTTCTTCTTGGTGGAGCAGCTTTCGAGCTTTTTATAGTGATCCATTATCTTCTCCTCGAGCTTCTCCTTCTGCCGACAAAGATGATTGACTTTATCGGCGTAGAGCTTCTCTTCCATGTGGTAGTGCTCCTTGTCGTCGAGCGAGTGCGTGATTAGTTCTTGGTACTGGCTGAGTAAGGCCGTGCTGTGGTCCATGAGCTCGCGCCTGTCAAGATCTAGTTTGGTGTTCATTTGCCTGAGCATCTCGCAGTTTTGGATCTGCTTGTTACACTCCAGCTCGAGCACTGTCAGCCGTTCATCTTTGACGCTCAGTTCACCTTGCATTTCGGTCTGCCGCAAGCTCAGCCGGTTGTTATCCAGCTTCTTCTTCCGATAGTCCTCCTGTAGATTACGGTACTGCGTCTTGAGGATCTCCGTGTTGGTATAAAGATTCCTAAAGTCTTCTTTGAGCTTCGAATGCTCCCCTCGCAAGTTACTCAAGCTCTTCAAGAGAACCAGTTTGTCCTCCTCCACGGTCTCAAGAGCCAGGCACTTGGCCTCCAATCTCTCGATGGTCTCGCGCAGAAGTCGCGCCTCGTTCTTTGAGTCTCTGAGGCTGCCCTTGAGGCTCTCTTTCTCCCCCGACAGGGACTCGTATTCGGTGTTGAGCTGCTCGTGTAGCGCTTGCAGCCGCTTCTGATCCCTGTTCAGCTCAGCGTGCAAGCGCTGCAGAGCATGGTGCTCGTTCGTTATCTCATCGATATTGGCTTCGAGGCGAGAGTTGGCCAACTGGAGGGCAGCTTGCTGCGACGCCAGCGAAGCACTTTGAGATTCCAAACGGGTCACTTGCACCTGCAGCGTCGCCTTTTCTGATTGCAACACCTCTGACGCAGTTTCTAATGCTGCCACCTTCGCTTGGAGGTTCTCGCGTTCTTCCGTTATCGCTGCGGACAGTAGCTGGGCTTCGTTTCCGCCAGCGGCAGATTTCGTGGATTCGTGGTGCTGAATAACTCTATGAATGACTTCGGGAATTTCAGATATCTTGTCGAGCATCTTCTCGGCGGGCAAGTTCAGAATAGTTTCCGTGTCGAGGCCCAATTTCTCGAGAGTCGCGTGCACCTGCTGAACGTTTAATTTTTCCGCTACAAGGTTCGATTGCAAGTTCTCCAGAGCTTCCCGGTCGATAGCTGCGCGCGAGTCCAGCTCCTTGCTCGACCTTTCGATCTCGCGTAAGCGGTTAATTTGAACTGCCGAATTGCCGATCTCCGTCTGGAACTCGGCGACTTTCTTCTCTAAAATGTCGATGGTATTGGCAGCCTCGTCGAGTGCAACGTCCTTCGTCTCGATCAGTTCGCGTAACTTTTGCACCTCTTTGTGAGTCGTCTCCTTGTCTTTCTCTAACGTGGCAAGTTTAGATTCCAGCTCATCTCGGCGTTCCCTAACTTCATGCGCTGTCATCTCTTGCTTGATTTTGAGATCAGTTAGCTCGCGATCTTTCGTCGCCGCGTTTCTTTCGGAATTATCTGCGCGCTTCTCCGCACTTTCCAGCAACATTCGAAGTCTCTGTTTTTCTTTGCCAATTCTCGTCTCGTAATTCTTTTCGATTTCGCTTACTTTCTCGCGTAGGATTTGAATTTCCTTTAGCTGCACGTCGATGGTATCTTGTTGAATTGTGATACGCGTGTGCATCTTTTGATTTTCTTCAAAAGTGTGCTTGCATATGCTCTCCAATTCTGCATTTTGCTGAGTCAATCTCTCAGCATTCTCAGTCAACGATTCTACCTTTAACGATAGCATCGTCTTGTCCTTTTCTAATTCTAGTACTTTCGAAGAACTCTCGTGGAACGATTGCTCTTTGAGTGAATCGACTAAACTATTCAAGCGTCGATTTTCCAACTCCAGTTTGAGAGCACGCGCTTGTGCATTGTTGGATAACTGTTCGGATAATCTATTGTCCGCGGAAGCACCGGAATCATCGGGCGGCTCTTCTCCCGATTCGGAAGAGAGAGCTCCACTGGCTACTTCACTAGCTACACTCTTAATAAGGCGTTGTAATTGTGCGTTTTCTTCGCAAACTTTATTGAATTTGTCTTGATTTGCTGCACGTTCCAATGACATGTTGTTCATCATTTGCTCATATTTGATAAGCTCTGATTCTAACTCTAAAACCTTTTCAGATCTTTTTCTCGCGGAATTAAGTTGTTCCTCCAACATTTCTTTTGTTTCAACTAGAACTCGATTATCTTCCCCTAATTCTTCTATCCGACTTTTATAGTATTCTATATCAGTTAATTTTTCTCTATAGCGGGCAACTTCTGCTTCCAAGCGATCTGCTTTTTCAGCTCTCTCAACAGCTGCATCAAGATCATCTCTATAAGACTTTGCAGCTCTTGCTTCAAATAATAATTCTTGATTTTCTTCTTTTAGCTTTGAGATAATTGTCTTATTGTGTTCTAATTCCTCTTTGCACTCAATTAAAGCTTCAGTCTTTTCTTCAAGCTCTTGCCGCTGTTTTCTGACTTTTGATTTCCAATCAGCCAATTCAACTGCATATCGATGCACATCTTCTCTAGATGAATTAGAATCTTTACTAGTACTACTAGAAGGACTGAACAAACGATCATGTTTATTTGACATTGAAGATGGTGTCAATCCACTTTTTTTAGGTGTTGACATGTCTGTTCTTTCAGGACTTCCAGGATCTTGGATTATACCTAATAATGCATTATCTTCAGTCCTATTTGCACTTGTATTAGAATTACCAGAACAAATTCCATTACCATCAACATTAGAACTTTGTAGGCATTTTAGTTTATTAAGATATGCATTTTTCTCTTGTAATAATTTCTTAACTTTAGTAAATACACTTCCCATGTTAACATTGTCCATAGACTCTTGCGTCACGACAATATCTTGGTAATCAGTAACTTGTTTAATACAATCTACAATTGCTAACTGTATATCGACGTTTAATGTTTTGATTTTTGTAATAAAATCTTCTTTATTTGAACATTGAACAGCACATCCCAGAAGCAATAATAACAGTAACTTTGCTTCTGCAACATGTCGTTCAGGGTCCCTTCCTAACTTGTAGGTATCTGGTACAGTGAGTAACAAATGACCCAACTGTTCTTCATAAAATTGTTTCATGTTGTCAATAATAATTTCCAAATTTTTCTCACGAACTCTTGGGTCTCCACCTGATGGTATCACTCCATCATGCAAAGGCTCTGGATCACTAAAAGAATCACAAATTATTTAAACTTTGTAAAAACTTCATTGGGTATTTAAATTAAACTTACATTTGAAGAAAAACGTTATGCAGTAAAACTCCATCGACAAGGTCATCATAATTAGTTAAAGCATTTGGATCCTCCAGGCAGCTGATAAACTGGAGCATAGATAATGTAAAACATTGTTATCACAAAAATGTTTATTTATCGCTTCAGGGAGTTCTCTCAATACTCAACTAGTAAAAAAAAGGGCTATTATCTAGTTGTTAATTTACAAAGTAAATGTTGTTGAAGAAAGCCTTAAAAATACCGATAAACTAAATAATAATTATACATTCAAACAAAATAATTCTATTCCTCTGAATTATCAATATTCGATTTGAGGTTAAATGTACCATTTTTGTCTTCACTAAATTTTTTTCAAAACATAGAAGTACACAATGATACTTTTTAAGAGCAATAATCGTTTCTCGCATGCTTATCTTTGGCTGAAAATTTCTTCATCAAAACTGTTTTTATGTGCTAATAAAATACGTAATTCTCTGCAAAATTCCCATAAGACTCACTGTTAAATTACTTAAACAAAAACATCAATATCTTGATTCTATAGGTACCCTTGGTTCCAAAAATTTAACTGATTTATTTAAAGAGTTATATGAACCAGTCCTTCAAATTTTATTAAAATCTGCTTTTTTATTCAAAATCGAGAGAACTCCTTTAAACAAATGTCTCATGCCGAATGTACTTACCCAAGTGACCAGAGGACCGCATAAAAATTCATTTATCTCTGTGGAAGCCATTTTACCAGACCAAAACAATGTCGTTGAGCGTTAACATTAGTTGTTAACAAAAGTATACAAAATTCGCTAATTCCTCATATCTCTAATGTGCACGGGATTCCTTTCTCGGGCGCGATATTACTTTACGGTGAGCCATAGCCGCGGCAAGGAATGCTAAATAAAGCAGTACGAATACTTATACGTCGGTTATTTAATGAAACCGCAAAATGAAATACGGGATGTATGGGATACTGCTTGTAACGATGATACACACATACTTGTTGTAACGCAAGAATAACAATACACACGCAAAGGAATTCTCACTGCGAGCGTCGCTTCGGACCCACAACCACGTCAAGCTCCACTGCTCCACTGCTTATCGCGGATCACCACGATTGTAAGTATAGTTCGCGCGTTTCATACGTTCCTATTTTCTTTTAAGGGTTCTACCTTCTACTTTCTACCTTACCGATTCAGAATGAGAAAAATACGTTTGGCAACAGATGATTTCCAGAGGAAAGTGTATACATACACATAAGGAGTTATTGTAATTTAATAAAGCGTTGTATTTTACTTTATATGCTTTATATTTAGTTATAAGTATATAAAACGTTTTGTAATTTTATAAATGGAACCTAACAGTTTTCAAACTTTATAGGTTCGAGATCGTCGAATGATGATTTTGTAATATGAAGAAATTGTCAATTGTCCCCTTTATTTTTGTAAGATATTTAGTTCATGAAGTTCAGACTATTGATCAATTTTATAATATTGGAAATATCTAAAATAATGTTTCTGAATGTAGGTATGTGTGACAAGTGTTCTTGGATTGGAGAATCTTCTTCATTATGTGATTGACGATGTTCCTGCTGGTTCTTATAAATATTATAGTCTAATGTATGATGGTCTAATCAAGATTCGACTGACTACTCAGTAAGTATGCTATGTCATTTGATTTCTATTTTACTGGGACTAATTTTAAAATTTGTTTTTTATTTGTCTATAAGGTTAGGAGATGCAGACATATATGTATCGCAGACAACTACAAAACCTACCTATGAACCAGATCGCTATTGTTTGCAATCTACTACATGTGGAGAAGACGTTATATACATCCCACAAAGGTTTCTTTCAATACATATTTTGATAAGATTTTTAATTCTTTTAGCTTAAATTTTAAATGTTATTACTTCTTTTAGTTTCAAGAGACCAGTTAGTATAGGTGTTTATGGACATCCCTCTCATGAATCAAGTCGTTATACTTTGTTAGTTTATCAAGTTATAGATATAAGTGAAGATATTTTTGATGAACAAAACCATTCTAATGAAAATTTACAAGGAATTCGAAGTCCAAAGGTAATTTATAAGAAAACATCATAAAATTTTGAGAAAAGAAATAATAAAGTACATTTTTTTAGAAAGAAAAAACATCTTTTGTACTAACTCTATTGTGGTCCCTTATTGATTTATTATTTCATGTACTGTTTTAAAGATTTCTCAAAATGTTAGAATATGAAAATCAAATGTTTCTGGAGATACTTCAGGAAGATGGACTAGTTATTACAGCAAAGTAAGATTATTTGTATTTCATTTAATAAATTAAAAATAATTTAGCAGTAACAAATTTTAATACTTTTGTTTATTATTTTAGAGGGCTGGGCCTTGAAATTGTATTTATGAATATATTAAAAGCATATTCTGATCCTGGACAGCTTGTCATTGTTCTTGGAACTGATGATAATGAAGAACAATATTATATTGAGCAGCTAAAAAAACAAGGAGTAAAACATTTACCTAGAGTCATCACAGCGCAATGTTTAGCAGAAGAAAGGTAGTCCTCAGCAATAGAAAAATATTAAAAATTAAAAATAATTTAAATTTTCATGATAAATATTTTACAGAGATATTATGTATTTGGAAGGAGGTGTTCTATTTATCTCAGGAAGAATATTAGTAGTGGATTTGTTAAAAAATCGAGTGCCATTAAATTTAGTTAGTGGATTTCTTGTATATAGAGCTCATTCAATTTTAACATCACATCAAGAGGGTTTTGCTCTTCGACTTTACAGAAAATCTAACAAGGTATAAAAATATACACAAGCAGATATCAAATTGAAACAAATTGTAATGTTATTATTCATTTTTTATTGTAGACTGGTTTTATTAAAGCCTTTACAAACTCAGCCTTAGCGTTTACCGTTGGTTATTCACAAATAGAACAAGTGATGAAAAAATTATATGTGAGAAGATTATATCTCTGGCCTCGATTTCATAAAATAGTAAATAGTAGTTTATCAAAATATAAAGTAAGTTTTATCTTTTTTGCTCAAAATTTAAACGTATTAAATACTTACAGAAGTACTAAAATAAAATGTTTTGTTTATTTTTCAGCCTGAAGTTTTTGAATTACATGTAAAATTGACAGCTAAAATGGCTGCTATACAAGCAGGATTATTAGATGTTATGAATTACATGGTTCAAGAACTAAAAAGGATAAATAAATATGTAAGTAGTTCATCTTCAGTTTTTGACTTTTCCTAATTTCAAAGTCTTGTTCACTGTATTATATTTTTTGGTAACAGCTTGATTTGGAAGAACTGACTGTTGAAAATGCTGTAGCAAAAAAATTTCATAAACAGTTGCAACTACAACTAGATCCAATTTGGGACCAGCTCAGTTATAAAAGTAAACAGTTAATAGCAGATTTAAAAACTCAGCGATCATTATTAATGTAAGTCATACTATTGATACATTAACTTATTAACTTCAATCAATCACTTAAAATTTGTCGTTGTACTAATAGGTGTCTGACTCACGAGGATTCTGTATCTTTTTATGCAATGTTAAATAGTTTACGAACAATGGAATATGCGATGAAAAGTAGTGGGTGGACTGTATTAGATGTTGTTGATGATATGTTTAAAAATGCGAAATTAAGGGTTTACACTGAAAATGGAGGTAAATAAAAATACTAATAAACTCAAATTAAAATATAAATCAGTAACAATACAATAAAATAATAATATCACAGATTTGAAACCGGAACCAAATCCAAAATGGGTAGCTTTATCAGAAATATTATTAGAAATTCGACGTGATAGTGCAAAAAAGAAAACAGATACTCCAGAGAAAATTCTGATTTTGACTCAAGATAGTAGAACTTGCACTCAATTGAAAAATTATCTCACAATGGGAGCAAAAGAATACTTACTATTTGAAACAATGAAAAAACTAAAGCCTGATAAAATACAAAATGCAAAAAAAGCTGAAACAAGGTAAAAATATAGTAGAAAAAACTGCTATAAATATACATGATCAATTTTTTAATTAAGTATCTATTTTTTATTTGCCATTAAATATTGCAGTAAATCTTCATCTAAGTCTAATAAATCAAGTTCAGAAGCTGAACCTGAGGCTTCTGATGACAATAATGAAGATGAACGTGAAAGCTATGTTTTGACATTATCTCAAAAACCAGAAAAAATGTATGAAGATGATTCTAGTGAATCTGAAGAGAATGTAAATTCTAGTCAATGTTTTGAAGAGTGTTCACAGGTACTATTTCTGTAATTTCAATTACAGTTCATTAATCGTTTTCCTTAAGTAATTTATGATTACTTCTTTTAATAGCTTGCTGATTTGGATTTAACAACTATGTCCTCTAGTGAGCCCTTACTAATTATTCAGTCAATTAAAAAAGGGGGAGATGCAATGTCCCTTCACCGTACTCTTGAAGAGGCTATACCTAGTTATGTGATTATGTATGCAGCTGATATTTCAGCAGTTCGACAACTTGAGGTTTGTTATAAAATTTTTGTTTATATTAGAAAGTGTAAAAAGTACTAACTTTGAAAAGCTGCATTTGAAAATAATATTTTTTAATTTAGGTTTATCAAAATAAAAATCCACCAATATCATTGAAAGTTTACTTTTTAATTTATGGTGGATCTGTTGAAGAACAAGCATACCTAACTTCTTTGCGTAGAGAAAAAAATGCATTTGATAAACTTGTTAATGCAAAAACTGTAAGATTTCATTCAATATACTTTGCCTTTATAATGAAATTTTATTATTTAATGATACTATCTTTTAAAGACAATGGTTATTCCTATGGAGCAAGATGGTAAATCTGCAGAGCCAACACCTGCTGAACATGCTGATGAAGAAGAAAATACTCGAAAAGGAGGGATGCAAGAGGAAGCTGCAGTAACAAATAAAGTCATTGTTGATATGAGAGAATTCAGGAGTGAATTACCATCTTTACTGCATCAGCGTGATATCGACATTGAACCTGTAACACTGCTTGTTAGTATATTCCCGTTAAGCATTAAATATAAATATAAATGAATATAGTTTGTGATAATTAAAATACGCTGCTTTGTAGATAGGTGATTACATTCTCTCACCAGACATTTGTGTAGAAAGGAAGAGTATTGCAGATCTGATTGGTTCTTTAAATTCAGGCAGATTGTATAATCAAGCTGTTGCAATGACAAGATACTATGCTAAACCTATGTTACTTATTGAATTTGATCAAAACAAACCATTTGGATTACAGGTACTAATTTAAAAGTTTTTTTTTTCTTATAGCAATTTATAAATTTTTTCATGCGTGTTTAGGGTAACTATTATATTAGCCGCGATATGAAAAGTATGGATATCACCAATAAGTTGCAATTACTGACGATGCACTTTCCGAGGCTAAAATTAGTGTGGTCGCCAAGTCCACACGCTACTGCTCAACTTTTTGAAGAATTAAAGGTATTATAATTTTTCATGAAAATTTAGGTATTGGGAAAATGAACGTTTTTATATCTATATATCTAAATATATGTATATATTTAAAATTACAGCAAGGTAGACCACAACCTGACGGATTAAAAGCGGCTCAAGTTGGTTTAGACGATGATACCGATGATAAAACTGTGATGGCTGAAAAATATAATTGTCGTATTCAAGATCTCGTGGCTAAGTTACCTGGTGTACATTCAAAGAATTTGCGACAGATTTTAAATAAAGGACAATCTTTGAATAACTTAATTACATTGAAAATGGTAAGTAGTTTCCCTTTTTTCATTATACATTTCGAAATATTCTTTATTTACAAGATAATTTATATCTTATTTAAAGGACGAGTTGACAGAAATGATTTCAAATAAGAATGATGCAGAATTATTGTACAGTGCGCTTCACGATAAACATAAGCCGCCTGTAGAACCGTCTACGAGTAGTGGTGTTAGAGCAGCTCCTTCCAAAGTTAAAAGTAGAGGCTTGTTTTACAAGAAGAAAGAAGTATCATAAACTTTTGTTCCAAATGGGTTTACCTAAAAATTATAGTTAATTTGAAAGGTATTGTAATTATTATATTTCGATTGAATTGAAGTGCATAGTGAAACGGATGTACTGAACTGTTTGATAAAATGTGATTTTTGAAATGAATTTATATGTATTGTTCTTACTTATTATACTTCATGAACTTATCTACTTTTTCATTTTTCATTTTTAATCTTCATAAGCACTCAAATCTTATTTTTATTTTAGTTTCAGAACTATTAAATTTGCGTACAACCGTACACGTTAAAATTTCGCCTAAAATATATTTATAAGATAAAAGAAAAGAGACAATGTTATTTTCGCGATCTTTGCTTTCTCTCTCTCTCTCTTTGCACGACCGGCTGTAATATTAGCAGAATTGCACAAAAAGTGGCGTCACTTGTCCCAAGCTCGTGTTCCGAAACGGAAATTACACACTAGGGTCCTCGCTACTACAATGCGCGCAGTAATACAAAGATTTAACACCATCAGGAGGGCAACCGATTTAAATCTGACACGGTGACGGTAATAATTATGGTGTCGTCACTATAGTGACTATAGTGACTCTATTCATAGTCACTCGTCGCGTGCAAATTGGGATTCCGTTAGAAGCGAAATGTCTCGTGACGTTGCTAACAATTTGGCATATAATTCGAAATTATTTATTTCTAATAATAACCGATCGAAAGCATTAATTTTTTGCTCGTGCTATAATGATAATGAATAATGGGAATCGGATAGGGTCAGTGACAGGTGTAATTGAGAAAGAACAAGCGTGTGTGCTGAATAAATCATAAGAAAAATCGTTCTATTCAATTAGAGATTGGAAATTTTCGATAAATTATTCAAGACCTTTTTCGTCGGCTGTACAAATCCAATAGAATCCTGAAATTTGCACAGTTGGTGAGAACTCTGTTTTTCTTTCACTCGCATTATTAGAAAGTGAAATTTCGCAACTAAAAAGAAAAATAGCATATACCTATAGAAACCGTATAGAAAAAGGCTCTTTCAAACAGCACAAGTAAATAATACATTTTATCCTCAACTCAATAAAAACTTTTTCAAATTGGAAACTACAATTTCCGAGAAGCCCTATCTTTGTGAAAGCACAATCGGGGAAACATCACTAGTCATCGGTTTCGAGATATATCCGCATCTCGGACGGATGATGCAGCGTTTGAAACGCCAGCGATCCACAACCATGCAGACTCAGTTCTCATCGCGTCTACTGCTTCTCTCCCTCACCGTCTACTCCTCCGCCACCGCCGCGTTCCTTTCTTTCTCTCGGCGCGCTCGCCGTCTCCTTTTCCTCTCCTCTCTCGCCTCTCTCTCTCTCTCACCTCACCTGGCCAGTCGCGCCATTTTGCCGTTGGCCTCTGTCAGTCTGGCCTCCTTATATCTTACGCGAGGCGTCGTCGTCATCTCGGCCGATCGGATCGCGAAAAGCGCCTGCGAATTTTCAGCTATACCTATCTAGGTATACCCGCACCGCGGAAGAGTATACGGAGGAGAGGCGCGCAAAAAGGAGTCGCGCGAGGCCGAGGAGAAGGAGGAGTAAGGTAGAGGAGGAAAATCTGGCGCTGCCGCACGGCGGGGAAAGCCCCGTTACGCTTCAGTCGAGGCGGCGTACGCAGCGGAGAACGACGACGACGACGGCGGCGGCGACACGCGCGAGATGACGAGCAGGTTCACCGGTTAACGTGCGCGCATCATCGCCCGGGACATATGTATACCCAGTATAAGTGCCGCTGCTGCTGTGCGCGTGTGCCTTGTTGACGAGTAGTGACACATCATACATATACCCACGAGAGTGCAGGAAGAATTTATAAGTGGATGCAAATCGGATGGATAGGTGCAGGAGTGCGTGATTGTTATTGAGAGAATTAACCAGACGATTATGGGGAGCTGCTGGAGAGTCGCTGGATAATACGGAGTTGTTGCAGAGCGAAACTCGGAATTTTCGGCAGCAAGCGCGCGTGCTTAGCAGGTGAGTAATGCATGTATATATACGGGAGCGCTCGTTGAGTTTCGGTATTATAAATGCCGCGGGCTCTTCTTTCAAAGGGGGCTATAATACCTGTTCGCGCACCGTTAGCTGTCCTTTTAAATGTGGGTTACACTGGCGCGGTTCACGAATTTTATCGCGGCGATAACGTTCATTTTTTGTTTATACACACGCTGCGCATAATTTTTTTATCTTAATGTTTTTCCTTTGTTTAAAAATCGTGGGTGTACATGTAAACAAATCGTATGTATGTACAGTGATTTTATCGCAATTTTAACGGCTGAAATGAACTTTCGGATCGGCTAGATTCGTGCAAATAGACACAAATGAAAGTGTACACGTGAAAAAGGAGCGTATTGAGTAAGAGTTATGAAAAAGTTATCGTTTCCATCGGGGAGAAAGTAAGAGTTATGATAACAAAAACACGGATCTCTTATATCTATGCAATTATTAAGTAATAATCATCAGTAATTGCTAATAAGTGTTATAGTGATAATACCTCGAGTATATAATTGACATTCTTCTGATTTTATGACTCGTAAAATTGGTCATTGAACCTTATGGCCACCTCACCACGGAACTGAACTATCAGCTTTTAATATTTAAAATAACAGTCCAATACTCTGTAACTTTATAAACTCTCAAGTTCGCATTTCCAATAAATAAAAAAAAAACAGAGACAATGTCAGATAACCGCGCAAACTTTCATATATAAGAAAGTAAATCCATGCCATTATAATGTAGACCGCGCGATAACCGATCTCTCACCTCTCGCCTTAACCGCTCCTCGTGCCAAGAACGAACGCATCGTGGCAAGTTTACGCTCACACGCACCGCTATATAGCATACGCATGCACACACAATAGCCCCACGCGCGTCTACACCCATTTATTCGAGAAACTCCTCGAGACAATCGATCGTGAGCGCATGAACACTTATATACATACATAACGATTATAAATCTGCTTGGCAGACACAAAAGAAGGTGCGGAGACTGAGGAGAAAAGATGGGCTCGAAAGTGGAGTACGTCGAGTCGTCGCACATGTACGCGACGAACTACATCAGGAACTCGAAGGCCATTGGCGTCCTCTGGGGCATCTTCACCATATGCTACGCGATCATCGGCGTCGTGGCGTTCATTACGCCCGAGTGGCTCGGCGACCTGGAGCACGAGAATCCGGGCAGGTTCGGGCTCTGGATGAGATGCAGCTTCGGTGGAACTGGTGAGTTGTTGCTGCGACTGGTTTATTCTTATAGCTCAACCGTTGCAATACGATTGTTTTTGCAAATAATAATAAAAAAAAAACATATCAATCGTGCAGCTCTTAAATTCGTTTCGAGATAAAAATCTGAATGCGCTTCCCCTCCCATTATAGAGGAGCTCAGAGTATACACATGCTGCTAAAAGAGCGCGAGACTTCTGTCTAATCGCCGGCCACTTAAAACTCATTCCCTGCATTTGAGAGAGTTGTTTTCTGAAACGGCAAATGCGCTTTCAACCTGTACGCCGTGGGATTTCGAAAAGAAAAGTCATTTAAAAACAACACGAACTGAACTTTCGTACAAACTATCCCCGGCAAAAAAAGAGTTCTCCGCGGAGTAACATTTACAAAAACAAATCTGTAAACCACATTCAACTTACATTCGAATTAAAACAATCAACGCAAAATTTTTTCATCAACAGGTGAACTGATCGAAGAGTGCGTTGGTCGCCTGGACGATCTCTCGTCGATCGCTAACGTGCCATTCCGCGTCAGCACGATACTGGTGGCGATCGCGGTGATAATCGCCCTCGTCTCCATATTCGCCATGCTCCTCTTCTTCTTCTGCCAGAGCACCACCGTCTTCTACATCTGCGGTTGGATGCAGGTGATTTCCGGTAAGACTTTTTTTTCTCGCATATATATAAGCTGTACACGTTCTTGCTTCCTTGAAGTGAGGGAGACGAGAGAGTTAGTTTCGTACCGCGAGCACGAAATTGAGCGTAAAGCCTTCGGCGTCGTAAAATATCGGCCGATTTTACGAGTTTCGAACTTTCCACCGAGTCGTCGTTGGTGGTTTGTTACATGATGCAAAAATCGTGCACGAAGGGTGATTAGTATGCGAGGCACGTGCGTGCAGAAGGAGGCGTGTGGTGTGCCTGAGCTTTGATTTCTTGCACCTTTGATTGATAATTGTATTGTTCTCGCGCACAGAAGCGTATAAGAAACTATTTGCATATAAGATATGCCGGGTGTATATGAATGTGAGTTGAACAGCAAAATTTTCGTATAGTTTTTGTAGAATACTATTGTCGTATCAAAGATCCAAACGATGTTTCTAAACTAAAAATTTTACACATTTTAGATATTTTTTCCCTGTAAAACATAAATATTTGATTAGCTCCGAAAGTTAGTAACAGTGCGAATCGACCACCAAACGCAGAAATCTACCTTTACAATTCCTATAACCATAATCGGGCAAAAAGCATTCAGAGCGAATCTAAATACACCGATAAATCCGCGTCGAAAAAGCCAACGCTGCACCTGCCCGCACCATAGCGCTTTGATCGATTTCCAATACTAAATCTCACTTTCAACGTGCGGGCGAAAGAAAACACGCGCGGGTGCAAAAGTCTACACGGAAAAGCCATAAACCCATAGAAAGCCGCGCGCGTTCCGTGCATTCGTAAACAAATCGCGCGTCCAAAGCATATATACAGCAGGCTTTCGCACACGCGCGGAAGACGCCGGGGGGCGTATATTGGAAAGTCGCGCGGGATCCTCCAATTATCGAGTGATTCCGTAACACGCGCGCGTTATGTCCGAGCGACTCGCAAATCGTGTGTGTCTATATATACTGGCGGCCCGGAAACTGCAGAGTCGCCGCGCAGTCTTTTGCGAAAGCGAAGAGTGAGTTCGTCGATCCTCGCGCGCGCGCGCGTTACGGTTTCACGAGGAATTTTACGGATAATTATAATGAAAGGTGAAGTTTAATTATCGGTGAGAGTTGGAAGTATCGAGGTATGGATGATGGACGACGCCGGGATGCTTTCGCAAACGGGGGTGTTGTGAAAAATTGCCGGACGGTCTTTTCGCGTAAAGCAAGAGGAATGACAATTGTTGTCGGCGGTGATTGTCGGGTTTGTGAGAGACGGGCGTTTTTGCGAGAATCGCGTTGCCGTAATATATTTCGCGATTCACAAGTACAATAATTATCTAATTCGTTGCAACGAGCCGTGCGCGCAGTCGCGCCGTGTGTACAGTCATTTTCCTCGCGGATTGCGGAACGGAATTTTTAGGTTTTCCACATTATGGTTAGCATGACATCATATCCTTTTTTGCAACTGCTTAAAAAGTATTAATAACTTGGTCAAAAACAAAGAAAAGTTCGTTTCATTCGGCAAAGGAAAACAAAAATATACAAACATAATTCACGCACGTTGAAAAAATCAATCGACAAAAGTACAAATCTATGTAACTCGCGTATATAGATAAAAGCATAACGCGTTGCTCTAACGAGTTTATAAACAGGATTTCCCGTGTGGAGCGCGCGTTGCGAGAAACACGTTTGTATTTCCAACACACCGAGAGGTGCATCACCGCGCGTGTGCGTATTTTGCGTATGTCATCGTCCGCGAACACTATATACATGCACACACGTCGACGCGTATCAAACTAATTGCACGCGCGCGTTCGACACACTTTGCCGTACGAGTTGCACGTGCCACTTACAGTCGATACGATTCCGTCTTTTTTTCGCGATCCCCGTCACGGTCGTATATTTTTTAAATTAATTATGAATATTCGTATAATGAGGCCCATTATTATGGGAAGGAGCCGCGTGTATGGTATATTAGGCGTAATTAAAGGAAGTAGCTCGCGTGTGGTTTTCTTCGAAAGTTTGGTTCTGATGGTGTATATATAGAGCTAATTTTTTCATCTTACATAAAGCTGTAGCTATGGCGATTGATCAATAAATAACTTGAATAGGTTGAAAATAAAGTAACATTTGGAATTTAATTAAACCGCACGAAATTCACCAGCCAGTTAATCTGCACACCCATTACGCACACCTTTATTACTCAATGCGAAGAAACACATCGCCCCGATAACAATCGCGAAGAAAATAAAGTGAAAATCGGTGTTATAAGTAAATCCAAAGGCACACCTCACGCCGTTTACGCTCTGACGGATACATATACACGGAACGCAGAGGCTTGTTTGTCGGCAAAAGGGCGCGGGTCTAAGGCGCAATTATAAGAGGGTACTTTGAACCTGCTTGTATAGTAGAAAGGAAGTGGCAGAGCGCGGGAAGTCGATTGTTACGCGCGCACTACATAATCCGCACGAAGCTTCCCATAACTCGAGCGGATCGTCACGGCGAAAAAATCAACAAACTGAGGGAACCGAAGGGTGTAACGAACTAATTAACGGTTCATTTCGCGTTATGGGAATGGCGCCTCGAGGAAAGACGTGTAGAAGCATCAAGTTGAAGGATTTGTTAAACTGGTATAATAGAATGAGAATTGCGTCAGTTTTGCAGTGTAAGCAAGTGTCTTCGAATGGATATAGGAATGCCGTCTCAATTTGACAAAACTGGTGTGATACAGTTAATAATACTTTAATTTAAATTTATAAGGATCATAAATTTGTTAATTTTTGAACACAAGATATCTTAAATATTAAAAAAATTTACTGCTTATTTAAAAAGTGATTTATTTGTATGCATTGCTAGAGATAATAGATTCAGGAATTTTTGTAAAAAATAACTCTCTTCGGCCGCGAACCTAATGCTTTTAACGTTGCTCAACTATTCTACATATTACACACTAATACGATTTAATGCTCATCAAGAGATTTTGAAACCTCGTAAGCTAAAAATTAAAATTCTCGCAAAAACAAGAACCACTATTACAACACCGTAACTCAACCATACCCCACTCCAGTTTTCCGGACTAATTACCTCGCCCCTCCCCCACGCTCATCGGTCCCTGATCCACTTGGAGTGCATCGGCTCGATCTAGGCAAATGAGCGCGGAAAGCGAAAAACCACAGCGCATCCTTTACTCACTTACATATATATACGCGTGTATACGCGTGGGGCGCTCCCCGGCCAGAAATGTAGAATGCACCGTTACGAAGAGGTCGGTCGCCGTGGAGAGAAAGAGGGAGAGGTAGCGACGACGACGGCGACGACGGTGTCTTCTCGTTCTCTCGCGGGGAGACGTTATTAATACCGGCAAGTGCGCGCATGAATTCCGCGCGGGAACGCGTGGTTGTTGTTGTCTTGTGGAACGGTAGAGAGGTAATGGGCATAATGTTGTCGTGCGTTATATGGAGAGATTGATCGGTCGTAATCTGTTTAAAAGAGACGCTTAGTGTCGATTATACTTTTTCTACCCTAATATCGACAAATTTATTATGTTTCGGATATTTATCAAACCAGAGCATAGAAAAGATGGGAGAATTGAGATTAATGGTTATTTCGAACAATTTCCAAAATATTATGTTATTCAATTCAGGATTGATAGATCGTACCCTTATTGTACACAAACCGTATAGATTTTCAAATGCAAACATCGATATAAAAGGCAAACAGCATTGCCACATATAACGATCCGATTAAACGCGCCCGCGAGAACAATCGCTCTGCGAATCCGCGTACAGATACGCCAACAAACCTTCCAGGCAATATATTCTATACACTTCAGAGAACAATCGGTTGGCGTAGTCCATATAATGCACTTTCGTTCCGCTAAACATTCCCCGAACGCTCCATTAAAGGATAACATTTCCTCCGCAAGCATTGCGCAAGCATTGCGCGCCTCTAATTATCGTCCAGAGAGCCGCTTGTCGAATAAGACTTATATTATACGTTATTCAACACC
>JAPYZO010001054.1:0-28158 GCA_030522905.1 Torymus flavipes | reverse complement strand
GTGCGTAGTGAATGTGTGCGTTTCCCGGCCTAGTGAGCGAAGTGATGATTTCGCACACTGGGCCGCAAAATGCGCTAATCGGGCAATTTGCACACTATAAACAGGCATGAGAAGTAGAAATTTGCACACGGAGTTGAAAAAAATTCATTTTTTATTTACGAGAAAAATATTGAGTGCATTATAATAGTACCTATTTGTTTAGTTAAATATTTTATTTAAAAGCAAGGCTCATTTTAAAACAAAATTTGATTGATGACTTTGATGTTTACTTTCATATTCGTAGTTACTCTGGTCGCTACTCTAAAAAAAAAAAAAAAAATGAAAGTTTAGCTTTTTAATATGATGCTGATATTATTTTTCATAAATTCTCTCACCGCTACTTTTTTACGAATTGGTTGTTTTTAGTTTTCTAGAACAGCTAAACTTAATCTTTAAAGCTTCAATGATTTTATAATCTAAACAGAATAAAATTTTGTTTTAAAATAAAAGAAAACGCAATGGGAGTAAAACAATATTTTTGGTCGACTGTGATCCCTATTTGGTCTACAGCTTCAATACATAAGTGTTAATATAATTTTAAAATCGTAGATCATTAACACAGTTATGGCTTACACTAATAGTAATTAATGGGATAGCTGCAGCATCAGGCCCAATAATACGTGATAATCCAGATCGTATATTACTTTTTGAGGCTTATTCCCCCTGCGACAGAAAAGGGGCTTCTTGTTTTTGGATTTGCTATTTCTCCCAAAGTTTTGCATATTGCATAAGTACGAGCTTGACCCATGTTGGATGTGATTGTCTGATTTTTAGTTTCATAGAAAGAATTAGTTCGCATATGAGAATATTCCAACACAGGCTGACTAAATTACCAGTAATAATCAAAGAAAGAATTGATAAAAACATATATACTTATGAATTCGAAAAAGCTAGTCTAAGAGAATGTATTGAGGACCATCGTAGTATATACAGGTGAACTTAAAATGTTACTTCTTAGAAAATCATACAAACAACTATAATAGTTTAAAATAAGTTGACAATAACTAAATCTTGTGTTTAGATCTATTGAAGATTTAAATAATACGTTTTATGAAATGGTATGCATGCAATTTATATTGAGTGCCTCAGTTGTATGCACAAACATATATTTATTATCTCAGCAAGAACTTTTCTCTTTGGATTTTATGACGGTTTTTGTATTTTTGTGTTGCGTTCTGGCACAATGCTTCTTTTACTGTTGGTATGGCTACAAAATATCAGAAAATGTAAATTTGACAGCTTTTAAACAAGTATACTATTTAATATTGCTGCATTTATCTAAATATTTTCTCTGATCAAACAGAACCTTGACGTTGTTAGTACTATCTTCAGTATGGACTGGCTACAACTCCAAAAGGAATCACGGAAAATGCTCTGCTTCGTTATGTTATCATCTTCCAATGAAATTGCTTTATTTAAGAATTTTATAGTAAATCTAACACCTGAAATGTTTTTAAAGGTAAATTTAGTGAAATATGTAGTGACTGAAATATCTATTACAAATAAAATATTTTTATTCTTTTAGATTGTGAAAATGTCATATTCAGCGTTCAACTTGCTACAACAGTCCCACAGGAGATAAATATTAATTTGTAATATAAACATGTAACAGTACGTGAGAAAACACTACTCTAAAAAATGTCTTTTATGTGTCTAATGTATTAATTACTGATAGCAATATAATATTTAAGAATTTATCTTCAGTTTAAGATTATTCAGACAACTGTCTCAAAACATTCTAAAACAAAGTTTTTTTTAGAACGTGCATGAAACGGACCTTTTTCATGCCTGAAAGTCGTGTAGAAAGTCGTAAATTACGAGCATGCTTTGGGAAGGAATAAAAAAAATCCATTTTTTTCACATACCACGCGTAAAGTATCGTGCGTGAAGTTTACTTACTTAATAAAAAAACAGCGTATAATACAACTCGTGTGTGACTTTCGTTTTACTCAATTGCAATCACATGGCACTCGTCGATGATTACGCCGGCGACTTCTCATGAAAAAAAGTTCACTTCACACATTAGTCGCATAATACTATTTTCACTATAACGTAGACCTTATTTTTTAAATTATACGTTAAAGCAAAGTATATCATTATCATCATTTTTATAAATTTGATTTTTGTTAGATATAATATGATAATATAATAAAAATTCGTGTTTTCAAGCTGAAAATACTATGTTTTATTCTCTAAAGAGCGTAAACTTTAAGATTGTATAACTTTTACCTACTTATTTACGTGTATGTATAAGCTTACAGATCAGTTTCAAAGACACAGATCAGTTTCAAAGACGGCTGATAATTTAAATATTCAATATCGTAATTCGATTTACTTTACTTTTCGTATTAAATCCAAAAGTTTTGATAATAACAATTTTTTTTAATTACAACAAATACTCTATCTGTTACTGCATTATGTGTATATTTTATTAGTTTAGTTTTATAGCTTACACAAGTTGGCAAGAAATTAGCCACGAGGATAAATAAAATTAAATGTATCTAAAATGTGTAGGCTAAACATGAAAACACAAAAAGGATATCCAAAGCTTCAATACATGGTATAATAGATTGTACTTATCAAACGTATCTGGATACTTTCGCATTGTATTTCATCAAAGATGTGCGTGTTATTGAAAGCGTTACCATAGAAATGTCTACTATTCAGTAATCGCATTAAACAAAGTGGAAATAATACTAGATAATAAGTCGATAATAACTCGTGCAATTTTAAATTGGCGTCGGTATCGTAACAGGGCTGTAAACATAAGGGGAGGGATAGCTACGAGAACGTATTTTACATTGTAATAAATAGCACTATTCTTGTTGAAAATATTACGAATATATTTGATATATATTTTATAAATTTTTTGTGGCTTAAAAATGACCATTAATACCGAACGTGCTATTAATAATATTAATCAGGATAACAGTAAAAAAAAATCTGTTGATGTCATTGGCATAGAAGATAAAATTTTTTCTCTTCCGTTTTTACTTTTAATGATTTCGGCATGTTGGTCGCCAACTACTATAAAATCATTTTCGTTATATTTATTGTATCAATTTTATATTTTATTTTCCCTAATAAGTATAGTTATCCTGATACTTTCAGTATTACTACATAATTTTCTATACAGAGAGAGTCCATGGAATTCATTAATAGAATATTGGTATGTGATAGTTATATGGTCAACTGCAATAATTAAAATATTAAACATTGTATGCAGAAGAAATAAAATCATATACATGTTAAAAAATAATGTTATGGAAGATCGTTGGAGTTCTCTACGCGACAGAAGTGAAATTTCAATTCTTGAAATATCCAAAAAATCTGAAAAGTAAATATTATCATAAATTTAAATAAGTATAACATTTTTCATTCTATGTTTCATACTATTGCTCAAATTGAATGGACTTTGCACCTAAGATATTATCAAGAATTATATTAGCTATTTTTGTCAGTAATGAATAATATAATAAATAAGAGTATAATATTTTAAAAGCTGCAACCCTACTGAAAAATCTCACGTGAGATCTGATCACGTGAAATTTTTCAGTAGAAGAAAATAGTGAGTGGATTAATATTTCTTTAGTTAAATACTTAAATTAAAATAAAGTTTATTGTAAAACCAATGTTTTTGTTGATAACTTTGGTGCTTACTTATATTTTCGTAATTACTCTCAAAAGAAATGAAAGTTTAGTGTCTCAATATCTTGTTGATATCATTTCTCGCTAAGCTTTCTAGCCGTTACGAATGAATTGTCTTTAGTTTTTTTGAATGGCTAAAACTATCTCTTTAAAACTTAAATTATTTTATAATATAAACATATAAAATTTTAATTTGAAATATGAGAATGTAATGAGAGTAATACAATATTCTTGGTCAACTGTGATCGCTGCTTTCCATAAAGCTTCAATAAATAAATATTTATATAATTTTAAAATCGTAGAACATTAACACAGTTATGGCTTACCCTAATAGTAATCAACGGGATTGCCGCAGTATCGAGTCCAATAATACGAGATAATCCAAATCGTATATTACTTTTCGAGGCTTATTCTCCCTGCGATAGAAGAGGAACTTCTTGTTTTTGGATCTGCTATTTCTCCCAAACTTTTGCATATTATGTTATCAGTATAGGCCATGTTGGATGTGATTGCCTTATCTTTAGTTTTATAGAAAGAATTAGTTCGCATTTGAGAATATTCCAACATAGACTGACTAAATTGCCGTTAATAATGAAAGAAAGAATTGATGAAAACAGATATACTTATGAATGTGAAAAAGCTTGTCTAAAAGAATGTATTGAGGACCATCGCAGTATATACAGGTAAACTTAAAATATTATTTCTTAGAAAACGATACAAACAGCTACAATACAGTTTGAAAATAACTAAATCTTGTGTTTAGATCTATTGAAGATTTAAATAGTACGTTTTATGAAATGGTATGCATGCAATTTATATTGAGTGCGTCAGTCGTATGTACAAACATATATTTATTATCAAAACAAGAACTTTTCACTCTGGATTTTATGACTGTTTTTGTATTTTTGTGTTGCGTTTTGGCACAAAACTTTCTTTACTGTTGGTGTGGTTACAAAATATCAAAAAATGTACGTAATTTATACAGCTCTTAAATAACTATATACTGTTTAATATTTTACTATTCGTCTAAGCATCTTCTTTGATAAAATAGAACCTTGACGTTGTTAGTACTGTCTTCAATATGGACTGGTTGCAACTCCAGAAGGAATCACGGAAAATGCTCCGCTTCGTTATGTTATCAGCTTCCAATGAAATTGCTTTATTTAAGAATTGTATGGTAATTCTAACACCTGAAATGTTTTTAAAGGTAAATCTAATGAAATATAATGAATTTTAATGTCTATAGAAAATTAAATATATTTAATTTATTATTGTAGATTGTAAAAATGTCATATTCAGCGTTCAACTTACTACAACAGTCCTACAAAAGATAAACATTAATTTGAAATATATCAAAGTTTGTTATATTACCTCACATCGAAATTTTTGTTATTAATAAAATCTTCCCATTAGCTATACATATACACCTAATCACAAAAATTGTTGGAAAGAAAAATAAATTTGAATTGGTTAATAATCTTAAAACAATGATATTAAAAATGTTTCAAGTTTGATGTTTACACAAGTAAAAAAAAAAACTTTTAATTTTTTATTTTTTGTTTTAAAAACTGTTGCACATTTTTATATATCTTTTTTATATATTTTATAATATTTACAATAAAATTTATAAAAATATTTAGTTTTAATATTGATGTCAAACTACTTATTTTCTCGTTTTATTTTCTTAGAATAGATAGAATAAGTCTATTCCAGATTCCCAAACTAAAACGTACACATTTTCTCCCAGACAAATTGATAAATTCGCGAAACTCTGGGGTGTTTTCGAAGCCAAGGAATCGAATGGCGCTGTCGAAAAATTCATACAATGCCAAACACAAAAAGTAAAAAAATATTTGCGGTACGGCTATTATGTTAGTTTCTTGTAGTTTATTCAATTTGGAGGCTATACCACCTTTACCCGATAGCATTTCATGCCATAATGCTTATTTAACGCAGTTTTGAAAATTGAATATTTCACTTTGGCTTGGACGGTAAACTCGCGTTCGAGAAAGTGGAAATGCGGAACTCGGAAAACGCCAAACTTGACTCTATCGAATAAGCGGCAACTTCAACAAGCAAAGTCAAAAAGTCTTGAAACCTATGCCTATAGCGGTTTTTGGGCATGCTGAATACGAATATTACACTCCCGAGCCCGAATTCCGACATGCCAAAATTTTTTTTTTCCGACCGGTACCCTCACATACTCAAAAAATCGACATCCTCAAAAAGTATTGAAACCTATGCCTATAGGGGTTTTTGGGCATGCTGAATACGAATATTACACTCCCGAGCCCGTATTCCGGCATGCCAAAATTGATTTTTCCGGTACCCTCACGTAACTCAAACATGTTGAGAAAATTCAATATTTACAAAGCTCTGGAGCCCCAAGAAAGGAGGCGGAGATTTTTTTTTCGAACTTTCAAACCGAAAAACTATGGTAAAAAAATTTCCTCGAAAAATCGCCAAAATCTCTATATCAATCTAATTTTCGCTCTTCTTTCGAATGGCACTATAGGCTTTGATGAATTTCGGAATTTTTGAAAATTACTTCTTTCCTATTGGTTCTACGACTCTGAAACCTGTTCCATTCGATAAAGCGGAAAAAAAAATAGTCGCGTATAAAAAAATAAACCTTTAATATGCTTGTAGCATTTGATAACATCTATAAGGTAAAGGCATATTAAAGGCTTCCGCCATAAACGTAAAAAATCAGAATAAGTAATAAAGAACCTAATAAAAGGTACCTATCGTTAAATATTTAACTATCGTTAAATAATATAAAAAAAAAATGATAATATTCAAAAATATCACATTTTAATTTACTTGACAAATAAAAAACAAAAACTTTATTTTCATAATATTTATTATAGAGCTAAACTTATACAAAATATAATATTATTTCTCAGTCATATATGTATTATAAAAAGTAGAATATCACATTCAAAAAGTTGATTAAGAACATTGGCAAATTGCTCTTTTTATTTTACTTCAGGAACAATCAATGAAAATATTGTTCTTGTTTATTTAGAGATATCGAATATATATCAAAAGTGTATTCGAATTTGAAATGTTACATTGCACTACTTTCATTAAAGTATTTAATTTTTCACCCACACTCTTGAAATTAGAAGATATTGATTTTTATACATTATAATATATATTACTTTTCTTTTAGATAAATATATTAAAAAGAAAAAACTTTAATATAATTAAAAGTGAAGCAAACTTTTTAATATCATTCAAAGTAAAATCATAGAAATTTGTAATCGTTATCCTAAGATTAAATTGGAAAATATTTTTTACTCATAAGCAAAAAGTTACATTGAAATTTCGTAAAATCTGAGTTCTATTCAGTTATTCACCATTAAATAATCAATAACTATATTTTTATGTGTATGTAGCAATAATAAAAAAATTCCATACGGTTTTGTTAAAAGATATGTTTTATCGATTCTATAGTTATAAAATATATATGTATATAAATAATGATGAGAAAATAGTTTTTTTAAATCACATACAAATAAAATATCAATATTGCTGCAATATTCTTTACAATGTAAGTAAACTACACTTAGAAATAATATATTTCTAAGGATTTTCTCGGAGAATTCAGAGATTCAATATATCATGAGGAATGTGAAATATTTCATTGCATTCCATTGCTTTCATTTATCAATCCAGAAGAACAATGTTCCGAAGAGTGTCTTGATCAAGAATTTCAAATACGGCTGTAGTTCCAACATTGAAACGAACTCCAATCCCACCATCAATAACTAAACCACCATCATAACACTGAGATCTTACTGTTAATTTATCACAAAAACCACGAGGTCGAATGTCATTTGACAATGGCCAAATGTGCTTTACTATCATATCTCGAATAGCATAACTAAGCTTAAGTTGGTCTAAATAATACAAATTCAATAATTAATAAACTTTAATTTAATGTTAAACTTAAGTCAAATTCAGCCAGTTTATTTTTACCTGCAGGATATTGAAGTCCTGAATTAAAATCATAACATAATTTTTTCATATCTTCTCCTGTAGGAATGTTTTTACAACCAGCCAACAACAATACATCTTCAACCACTTGTGGACTTAAAGAATTAATAACTCTATACCATGAACTAGAACCGGTTCCAGTTGTAACACACATACCAGAGCTTTTAACTTTTTGAAATGTATTACCCTCAGTGTTTATATGTAAAATGCTAATTCTTGCAGATAGCGATTCTCCTATAAAAACCTATTTCAAATACCATGTAAAATTATGTGAATAAAATAGTGAATATTAATAAGCAAAGTTGAAATATATATGCATTAACATACTTCATTAAGAGCTAGCCAAGGCAGTTGCCTTATTTTGGGAAGATCTCCTTTCGGCTTACTAGCTTCATGGTAAATTTCATAAAATCTAAATTAAAAGTGCATTAATTTTTTAAATAAAAATATTTATATAATAATAAATTTAAATAAAAATATTTATATAATAATAAATTTAAATAAAAATATTTATATAATAATAAAAAAGAATTTACTTTCGATTTTTAGAACTTGGATTTTCATGCACATGAAACGGTGTCTGCCAAATATTTTCTCCTTGCAAAGTAATTCTTATTCTACTTCTCATTAGATATTTATAATCTCCAGATTTAAGTCTTTCAAATACTTCTGGTATATTGTTTGTAAATTTCCTTGGTAACATTAAAAACCCTTCAGAGAATTCTGGATCTGAATTTATACCTACAATTGGTTTATTATTATCTCTTATCAAATTAGAAGCCAGAAGAAATGTGCCATCACCACCAACAGGTACAATTAGATCTGCCCAATTAATACTGTCAACATCTATGTCATGTCTGAAATTCATGCATTTTAAAAATTAAATAAATAATAATTTGAAAATAATTTAATTATAAATATTTACCTATCTCTTACTCGATATGTAATATTTAAATGCTCAAGAGTCTCAATAGTTCTTGCTTTGGTAGCTTTGTGTCTCTGATATCCAGCAAAAATAGCCTCATAATTATTACCAGTTGCTATTAATTTGTCTTTCAGCTGAGCTTCATTCAATTTAGGATTCGATAGCTTCTCTAATTGATACCTTGAAACTTTTGCTAAGATCAGGACTCGTTTTGGTACAAAACTTGATTCACAGCGTACAAAAGATCCCAATATTTTATTGGGATTCTGAGTTTTAAAAATTTTGTTAGCACCTGTATCATAAAAAACAGATATTTATAACAATAAATATTTTAACTAAAAAATATTATTTGGAATAAACAAAGAAATCTCAAGTCAAATCTACAAATATCTAATTATTATTAATTACCAATAATTCCGTTCAACTCTGAACAAAGTTAAATACATGTATACCGAGATTTTGCTGAATATAAAGAAATATGAAATGAATGTCAATTAATGTTGCAAAATTTTACTTACAAGAGATTCCTCTCGGTAGATTAGCAAGAGCTGTCATTATGTAATTTGCGTATTATTACAGGCTAAAAACTGAAAAAAATTTCAGCATCCTGCCACTTATATTCAATTTTACTTTTAAAAATTTAAGCTGGCTTAACCTAACCACCGAGCAGTCCGGTTTAGCAGCATATATATGTATAAAATATTATCTGTATGTATACCTACTAACCTATCTCACTCTGTGAATGCTACTACATATATACAGTAACCGAATAAGTATAGGTAAAAGAACATTCTTCTTTATCATGTTAAGGTAAGCACTACATAAAAGAAATAAAATTCTGTAGACAGTAAATAGTTTTTACTAATTGAAAATTAATAGTGTCTTTTTCTCCACATTAAAAAAAAAAAAAAAATTTAAATGCTGCAAAGAATTCTTGTGAAATATTGAAAATTTTGTTTTTACGTAAAAGGCTTATTCAATAAAAAAAACGTTTATTGTTTACACGCTTCGCTTACACTTTATTAATTCACTTGCAATACATTAATTAAGTCTGTTTAAATAGCAATGATAGGCTACCTAAAGTAAGCCATCGTTTTAAACTATAGACAATCATAATACCTCTAAATTCATCGCTTCTTCGCCGCGCATTTCGTTTCGTTAGTTTATTTATTTTTTTATATCGTTATCGAGGATTGATACGATCGACTCCGCTATATATAATTAGTAATATTACACTATATAATATATCGTAAGATCGCATTAAAAATTAAATTCGTATAAAAAGCGTCGTTATTTGTAAAACAACGATTTTAGCTGAGCTAGTTCTTTTTTTTAAATAAGAGTTTAATCCTTAAAAAATTATCTTCGTCTTTTATTGTTGGTACACGACATTACTTTACAGTACCCTAATTTATCATTCACATCTCACAGATAGAACTATGAAAATCTGAATCAAGGCAATACTGCTCATTATTACAAAACAATTTTTACAAAATAATTGGTTTATTTAGAACCGAAAATTAAATCTACGGTTTATTCTATCAATCAAATATTTATTTTCAAATATAAAAGTAATTAGTAAAATGGATATAAAAAATTATTGCTGTAGTATATATTTATAGGCGAAATTAAAAATTTTCTAAATTTAGTCACGAGAATGAACATCCCTTTTTTTCCTTTATTTTATTTTATTTTTTTCACCTGTCATTTTGAATGGCTAAATATTTATATGAGTGCAAATTTCATTTATGTATCTACGAGCATTCTCACATATATCATCAATACAAGTTTAATTAAAAACCATTTACATCAATTACATACAAAACGATTTGTTTCAACGATTTCGATGCTCGTACTGATAAGTATTCATACACACAGCAGTCTCTCGTTATAGTCTTAAGTTGACACTAAGTTGCATAGTAAAAATTTACAAAGTTTACAAATCACATACAAATTTGAATTTATTAAAAAAACGTATGTATCTCATGAAACTGAAACAAATAATTTTCCTAAAACAACGATTAAATATTAAATAATTTAGAAGATATACAATAAACAAAGAAAGAAATTATTGATTATTCGATGAAGTTTACGTAATGTTTATAAAAAAGTAAGAAAACATAAAACAATTCCTTTTTCATATTCAAAATTCTATACGTGATATTTCTTGGCTTATTCTATATCGACAATATGTTGCATTACAGGAGAAAGTCTATACAATGAAATCTAAAGTGCAATCAGCGAGTTAACGCCGGAAATAGAACATCCATAATGCCACTTCTTTAAGAACCTTAATGACAAACGGCGAGCTCATATCCGATTTAGAAAATTCTTTATAAAACTGTACACTACACATTGAAAAGCGGAGCATCGCATTCACTACTTGCGCATTCGTCTCATCTCATAAGTTTTTTTGTATTAAAAGTACCATGATATCGAATTCTCTATTTAAAACTGATTTCACAGCTGTAGTTATTATCGTTATTAGAAGCTTTGCAAAATATTAGTATTTGCCATGATATTTATGTACAGTTCAAACTTTCAAATTTCACTTAAACATTCACAAACTCGTTTTTTCAAAGGGCACACATTTTTAAAATTTTTTTTCTATTACGCAAAGTGCAACTTTATGTAATTTAAATCTTAAAATACTGATAATTGATGACAATTCGAAAGGTTCTTCCTTGCTTTTCTTTTTTCTTTTTTTTTTTTTATAAAATCTCTGGCTTTTTTTTATTACTTTCACTATGTACACCCGGTTGAGAGTCCGAGTTTTTTTTTCGCGGGACTGTTCGAACGTGCAAATGGAAATGTACACGAACGAAATTCTGGAATGGCATTTTATTTGTTTTTAAATTGCTATTTCGATTCAGATGCAAACTTGCTTGCTTCATCTGAATAAATGTATACATATACCGTGTATGTATAACGTTTGACTGCATATCTTTACATTATATATAATAATTATTTATTCATTCGTATGTACTTTTTATATATAATATATCTCTATCTCTTTTTTTTTATCTCACATTCGTTACTTTGCAAAATATCTCTTTCGCCAATGACTCTGTAATATTAAGCCTATATAATACAATACTGCAAATCGCTACGGATTTGCTTAGGCAAAACTGTTTTCGTATAAGTACAATGACCGATTCTTACAACGATTTGTTCAAGACTCTTTCTCTTCCAAAAAACCATTTAAAAGGAAAGAATAAAATCTTTTAAAATAGTCTAAAAAGTTTCTTTGGATATTTCTGATGTATGAGCAGTTTTTTTCCTGACTGATTTTGAGCATATTTTAACTTACAAATGTTGAGTATATCAATGATTTATGCAAAAAGGAAAAATTCATCGAATATTTTTTTTTTATAGTATACTGTAAATAAGGAAAACATCTTTTAATAAAAGTATTCGATAAATAGCTTGCGAGTATTGTAAAAAATACTTGTCGATTTAAAAAGCAAAATTGAAATCGGCATACATATTACAATAAAATAGAACACAGTAAATATGTTAGGCCGGATTGAAGTACTCTTTTGTTTTCAAGCGAATGAAGATTGCGCAATAATGAGTTTTCTTTCTCTTTCGACTGGCAAAACGAAGGATGAATGCGGGATCGCTAGAACGCGATCAACATGTGAGGAATAAACGCTACGATCGTCGTCATCGTCTTTGTGTCTCTCTATTTCGGATTCTTTTTATTCGTTTTCTCTCGATTTCTTTTTTTCTCATTCTCGCTTAATAGTAAAAATGTGCAAAACTATTGCAGCCACTACGAACACGAGCCGATCCTCAGCTATGCGTTTGCGGATGAGGCGGCGGAGGAGCTCCCGTCAGTTCAGTCCAGCGCGTCTCGAAGAAATTGCGCATGCCGTGGCCGGCCTTACCCACGGGACTATCGTCTTCGTTAAAGACCTCGCAATTTATAAACATTTGCCTAACATCGGCGCAGAAATCCTCCCGTGATTTATATCTAAAACAATAAAGCATTTCATTAATCAAGGATAAAGCAAAATTTATTTATAAATGTATACGAAATGTAATAAGCTTATAGGGTACATTACAAAGTGATAAATATAATTTAGTACTAAGACTTTAGTTCGACTAAATTTTCTAACATTAAAACTAATGAGTAGATGAATGAATAGAAAAATTGAAAGTTAACAACTTACACACAATCCTGCAACTTCTTCTTAATTGTACTGAGATCCATGGGGGTTTTAATGATTTTCTTGTACGTCGGAAACTGTTTGGTGTTAACGGGCAACAGAAAAGGCCATGCTTCGTCTTGCTGTTCTAACTGTTCGAGGAGAATTTTGCAGGGTGCTAGCTCGCGCTGTTGCTTCTTCGTGAGCGTTTTTCCGGCGTTGCTGTTACCGCCGCCGCCGCCGCCACCACCGCAACCACCTCCGCCGCCGCCAGCACTAGCAGCACCAGCTTCTTTCCTCGGCGAGGCGGTCGGCGTCGGCGGTTCTGACGAACTGACATCCTCTACATGTGTGTTCGAGGCTGTAGACGGCGTTGGACTGCGACGCAAAACAACACATGAGGTTACCAATAATATCGCTCGATTGTTCGACACAGCGTTTTTTTTTTAACCAGCTTCTCTAACAAAAGCTTCAGGTGTGTCTACTCAATGAAATAAATAATGCGTAAGGCATGTGGCTGCCGATCGAGCGCAGGCGAAGTGATCAAAGTTTTTTTTTGTCTGTACAGTCGTTGCTTGTGGAGAAACAAAAGCTAACGAGAGAGAGTGCGGATGCACCAATGTGAGCAGCGTCTACGCCGTGTGGTGCATCCTTTGATATATATTATAAATAAATTATTGCGCTAATGTACAATTAAATCACCTCTTTATCGTTTTCTCGATTATCTCTCGTTTTAGTGGCTTTAAATTAGTGCAGATTATCGCAGCTTGTCTTTAAGATTTTTTTTTTTTTAATTTTTGTTTATCTAGGAATGAATTTTTTTTATCGCTTTGCATATATGCAGAAACGTGTGTGTGCATGTGTATGTCATTCTGATTTCTAGTTTGTGATTAAGATTTTATTTTGTAATTCGCAATGGTAAACCTTGTAAATAAAACACGTTGGACCAATGAGCCGACACATTTGTTTTGCTTTAACGTAATCACCTAGCTGGTGGATGATCAGAACTTTCACTGTCTCGCGTGCCGCCTCCTTTTTCGCCTTTATGACTCCGTCGGCTGCTGTTTCTCTTCTTTGGTTGCTTACTGTGACAATTTGAGCAGTACCATTTTCCTCGGGGCATCTAGTCAAGAGAGTTTTTTACAATTCATTATTAAGAATAAATTAATATTTGCAAGACTTTTGAACATTATAGGGCACTCAAAATTACCTTTGGCATAACAGGATTATGGCAGTCAGTGTGATAAGCTCGTGGACAAAGCTCGCATAGAACCAAGTTTTTGCCAACTCGTTTGCCGCAGACTAAACAATTTCTCTCTCCTGTTGCCTTATTCATACATTCGTGGCAGTACCTATAAGATATTCAGGATTTTAATGTCGGCGATCATTTGCACAATAAGACAATATTATTTCATTACTAACCAATCTCCATCGGGAATGTTTTCCATTTTTGGACGGAAACAATAAGTATGATAGCCGCGATCACAGCCGTCACAGAGCAATAGTTTATCTTCGTTATCACCACTGTGACAAAATTGGCAGTTCTGGAACAAAAAATAATCTATTAAAGAGAAAAAAGAAAAGGTCCTATTCAAAATATAATTTGTCTTTATTAAAAACAGCCTGTAGCAAATGCATGTTTTAAATTATATCTGTAAACTTTGTTAAATGAAAAAAAAAATTAAATTGCATAATGTCAGCACAATTAAATAATATTTAAAAAAAAAATACAATCAAACTATAGCCTTAACAAAAACATTTACATAAGATTATAAAATTATTATTCAAATATGCTGTGTTGTTTTTATAAAATGTTACATTATTTAATCATGCAACATTGAACAATATCGAAATAATATTATTGTAGATGAAACTAAAAAAAATTGTTAAGTATTACATTGATTAAGAAAAGAGGATTATAGCCAACAGAGGTATGTATTTAGATGCTGTATGTTACGTTTTTACTCTTTATAACATAAGCGATAAATAATAAAAAAAAAAATTGCTGTAAAATCTAAGCAAGCAGAGAACTGGAAATATTTAAAAAAGTGATACAGTAAAGAAACATAATAACCATGCTACAAATTAAATTTACATAAATCTTTGATTTACACCATATTTATTAAGCAATGTTAAATAAAAAAAACAGCATTTCCACTGTTTGAATTATATGTATATGTTAATTTGAAAGCATCAAGCGTCATAGCTTTAAAATCGACGACTCAATCAACTGTGCGGTAGTAACAAAGTAAGAACTACTTTTACCCAAATTCAAGAAAAGTCCTTTATATTATCACGGTTTTGAAAAACTTCGCTATTGAAACAAGATTTTTATCAGTTATTACTTAGTTATTAAAGAGAACATTGAGATTTCTTCGGTCAAATATACGTGGGATAATTTTGAAGGACAAAGAAAAAAGGATATATTAAGTGCCATTATAGAATACTTTTAAAGCTCCATATTGGATTGCAGCTAAAAAAAGTCTTGCTCCTAAACTACTCATTTAAAAGCAAGAAATTTCCTCTCTTAACATATCTCTGTTACATGTAAAGACAGTGCAGAGTTACGGAGCGCTCATTGACCGGGGAAACATTAGTGGAAAAGAATGGGGGCGGTAGGATAGTGAGAAAAGATAGGAAGCATATATCAAGTTGGTTAGTATAGTTAGTGCAAATACCCACAGAGGTCTGAGTAGAAGACAATAGCTGTTTGTTTTGAGTAGCGGATTTGAGTGAGACGCTGCGATTTCGTAGCTTGACGCAGAGCGACTTTCTAGCTGAGTTTAGACTCACAGCCTTCATGATGCTCTTGTCCCAAGCGATGCTGGCCTCGAGCATGTATAGCGCCATGGCGAGCTGGGCCGAGGTGTGAGCCCGAGCCGTAGCTTCGCGCCAGTTGTTCAGGCCACGCGGCGTTGTCTCCTCGTGTGGACTCGAGCTTGAGCCCCCGTCAGTCGAGGAATTAGTGCTGGCGTTCGCGGCAGCCGCGGCCTGCTCGGCTTTCAGAGCTGCCAGGTTTGGATCACCCGTACTACAAAGGCACAGCCACGTAATTTGAATAATTTGATATTCCAATAGGTAAGCTAAGGTTTTGTCAGAGAATAAAATAATCATTTACCAGACGCCAAGAGGAGGCTTGAGGTATCTTCTCTCAATGGCCGCTTCGAGTGAGAGTAGCCTCTGGCGTGCTTGTTCCACAGCGCTGACCTGCTCCATCTCATGGAGTTTCTCGAGTTCCTCAGCTTCCTCGGTGCCGGCCCGCGGGGGCAGCTTCCAACCTTTTACCTGCATACTTGCGTTCGCGACTTTATCCTCGAGCGCCTCGACCTGCTCTAGCAGCTGAGCATCGACACGCATCGCAACCTGTTCGCTCCACGAGTCAGGATCGTCGGTCTTGGGCACGGGCTCTGGTTCATCATCCTCCTCGCCATCGTCTGACAAATCGGTTGCGGCCACGTTGCCAGCATCCACATGAATTTTGCCTGTCACAGCGAGGAAGGACTCCATGGTCGCCCAGGTCGTGCGCTTTAGTTCCTTCTCGCGCACGCCACGTGAGTGTAAGTGTTCAAGGAGCTCTTGGAACGTGTCTACGTCCGTTATCCGCCACCATCCATATCTCAAGTCTAAAATCATTATTCATACCATTAAACATGACAGTTTACTTAAATTTAGTATTTTCTTTAATCAAGTAGAGTGATATTTTACCTGTTGCTACTGGTTTTGCCTCTCCCTGCGGTGGCAAGCCGTGAACCTTGAGATACTCGAGTTGTATGGCTTCGTCTTGGGTGAGAATGAGCGGAGCGGGACTCTCGCTCCTCTCGTAATTCGGACTAGCAGGTGGCGGGAAGATTGGGATTTTCAGTTCCGTGGCTTCCGCGACTCCGAAAATTTGTTTTGTACTTGGACCAGGCGTGTCGCACGTCTCTCGAGGAAGAATTGAGAACCAATTTGCCTCGGTACAATTTACTTCTGCAAATCATATTATTCATTCGTATTTTATTCACTATTCATAAAGTTAAACCTATAACTTGAATTAAAAGAAAATCTTACCTGAAAGATAACTGCCGTTTAGATCTTTACCATTGTGCAAGCTATTCACATGATTGAATTTATCACCATTTGCTATTGTCTCTATAATTTTGTCCTCCATCTTAATCGTGTGTTTGACAATCTCTTCATCAGTGCTGTTGTCCTCCTTCTTCGATTCTTCAGTCTTAATATCTACGTCCATCTTAATTACTTCATCTTCCTGCTTAATCTTATCAGACTCAGCGTTCGTCTTTGCGTCCGTCGACGTGTCAGCCTCACTTTTAACATCGGAAACTGAATTTTTCAAATACTCGTCAATGCAATTGTTCATCTCTTTCTTATTATTAACCGCTTGCTCTGAATTGTCCTGTCCCTTCTTTCTCTCATCATTCGACTTGACGTCTTCGTCTTCCTTATGCGCGTTCACTTTCTTCTCCTCCTTGAGCTCGTTCGGAGTCTCGTTCTCGCGATTCTCCGTGCCAGTTTTGTCCTCCTTGTCCTCCTCCTTGCTCTCCGCTTTCTCCTCCACAGGCATGTTTTTGTACTTTTCATCCAGCTCGTCTTGCAGAGGGAGCACCTCGGGCTCCGCGCTCTCCATAGCCTCAACGTAAATGCCACCGGCGCAAGGCAGCTCCCAGTACCTTCGCCAGTACCTGTCCTGGCCGAATATGTGCGCGCGCAGTTCCTTCGAGGAACAGTTAAGTTTCTGCAGCTGCTCCTCCGATTGTTTCAGATACTTGTCGAGCTTCTTGCCGAGCTCTTCTGCCGACAGATTTTTGTCTTCTTCCTGTAACAGGTTAGTAAAAAACGTGGTTAAATCGCATGTAAAAACATAATGTTAAAACTTATTTACTTGATGCACTAAAAGCCTACCTCTTCCGGTTGAGTTCCTTCGCTCTCGTTCTCGGACATTTCCTCTTCGTGCACCTCCTCCTCGTGATGTGGATCCTCAGGCGTCGGGGTGGTGCCCACAGCCGTCGAATTGGTATTATTACTCTCCTCGCCGTCCATCTCCTTCTTCTCAATCGTAATTGTATCTCCGGTCTTATTAACAATCACCCCGACGGCCTCCATTCTCTGCTTCCTGTTGTGCAGCTGCCTGAGTTTCCGTATCTTTGTGTCGAGCAGAAAACGCTCCTTCTTCAGCTGAGCGACGTTCTCTAGGCTCTGCTCGATCTGCCTGATGACGGCCTTGTTCTGCAGCAGCTCGTTGCAGAGGAAGGCTAGCATCTGAGCCTTGTGCGTGGGATTGAGCGCGAGGAAGGGCTTGTCGCGCAGTCTCTCGGACATGCGCCACGTCTCGTTGTTGTGCAGGTGCTCGTAGAACTGGGCGTTCTTGCTCGAGCAGTTGAGGGCGTTGTCGCCGCCGTTCTGGTGATGATCAGCGAAACGCTTATCGCGCTCGCGCTCGAGGCAGACGCCTGTGAGGGCTTTCACCTCGCCTGTGGCGTTGGCATACAGATAAATACGCAGGACCTCACTAATATTCGCGTGAGTAATGTCGGCCTGTCGGAGACTCTGGCCGAGGCCAGTTGTGTGACGAGCGGGTTGAGGAATTCCTGGATCTTCAATGGCGCAGACCAGCAAGTGCGTCATCACCGAGAGCATCTCCTCCTCAGCCTCCTCGTCGTTTAGCAGGGCTGCTTGTAAACTCTTGAGGCTCGGTAAGGAATCCATGTCTGAAAAAACATTTACGAATTGTTAGCACTTCTTTCCAACAACTCTGTCTATCATACATTCGAGGTTGATTAGCGAAGCGCTTACCAAAGCCCAGGGTCTCTCCGAAATTATGCAAGAACTCGAACACCATAACGATATCAGCGAACGCCTGTCCAGACAGCTTCAGACCGGGTATCCGCTTGATCTCAGGCAGCGGTTTGTGATCCGTCAGCTCCATATCCTCGACGGGTTTGCGGATCTGCTCGACGAGCTCGAGCTCGATCCTCCTCTGCTCGGCTCTCCTCTCCTTCAACGCGATCCTCTCCGCGCGCACTTCCAAACGCTTTTTCTCGCGCTCCTCCATTTTGCGCCGGTTCTCCAGCGCCCGGATTAGCGCCATGTGCTGTCGTCGGCGTTCTCGCTCCTATGGGGTAGAAGAAGAGAAGGTTACATGAGTATTGGGATGACGGTGAGGAGATAATGGTAGGATGAAACGTGACAAAGTATGTTGTCTCAGTGTTTTTGTCATGCTTCGTTAGTGGTGGGAGACTAAAGTTTACGAGGAAGATAACCGCTGTGTAATGGGTTTATGAGAATTAATTTTCTGTTTTTTTTTAATTAATAAATGTTGTTTTCCTCGGGATAAGATTTTTTTTTTTGCACTCGACCCAAACCCCAGTTTTCAAACACATTACAGCACGCGCACACAAAATGACAATGATTACGGTGTAGATGCTTGCAGAAAAGTTCGTTTTCTCACTGCACAACTTCAAACACAAACAAGGTAAACGAATGAGTATGAGAGCGCAGAAGCGCGAGTTTTCACTGTGTAATATAGATATATAAGAAAAAAACACCGTGCACATATATAGATAAAAAAAAATTACTCACAAAGAGGAAAAAAACTATGACTACCTCGTGTCATTATTACACGATTCAGTACTCAAAGAAATTTTTTTACTCGTTTTTTCGAAAAAGACTTCTTTTTTATGCGTCTAACTCTTGATAGAAAGCCCGATCGATGTTGTGTAAATGATAAATTGTTTAAAGCGAGGATTTCCGGTATGTTACTAAAGTTAAAAAGTAGCGTTACAAATTATGTTAGCACAATCGAATTTTTGTTAATATCACCCGATACCCGAGAATTTCGTTGTGAGTATATATCGAGAAGCAAGTTAGTATGGATTAATAGCTGTAGCGAACAACCGAATGTGCACATGGCCGTCATTCGTTTGAAAGGCGAGTCAACATTAAAATGACGATTATAGGTGTGCTGTTAGAAATGTGAGGATGGTTTGTCTATCGGATACAAGGAAGAAATACGTTTTAATTGTTTTGTTAATTGAGCGGATCAATGGAGAGAACAAAGGGGGGATTTAAATTCATGATGGGTACGAAACATACCAGCTCGACGGTGTAGAGCATCTCGCGCTGCTTGGTGAGCTCCTGCATGTATATCTGCGGCACAAAACACAATCTAGTCCACCAGTGCTCAAACCACTGCTACACCTTCTCTCTCTCCTCAAGACTAAAGCTTTTTTTGCTAAGCTAACTTTTCTATTTTTTGTATGCGTTTATCGCGTAATAAAGAGTAGAAACAAACGAAATCAGGTGCAAAGAAAACTAAAAAATATAAGTTGGAAAAAACTGAACAAATTTCTGATTCTGTATCATATCGACTTTCTTTTGCATTTTTAAGTATAGCATTAACATTTTTAAGTTTTCAAGTTTTAATACTGCTTTCTTTACATATGGTTAGGTTTTTAATTCTACCTTTAAATTTCTATTTATCTCACGATAGTTATCAATGAGATAAAACAAGGAAAACTGATTGATTACCACAGGAGATCCGTTTACTTTTTTTTTAAAACAGTTCGATATGATATTTGAGGAACGTGAAAAAACATTTTCGTCAAAAAGACAATAGAATAGAGAAAAATTTCGAAATTACAAACCTACAATAAAATCTCAAATCAACTACACAAAACTAAAGAGAAAGAGACTGTATCAAGATAGTCCGCATTTTCTTCAAAATTCTCTCAAAATCGTCCATACATTACGAGACATAGCGGAGAAAGAGGGATAAAATGAATGAACATTTTCTCGAATCGTACAGTAGCTTAACGATCAACAAAAAGCCAAATGATAGTAATAATAAACATTGCATGTAACTAGTTCTACCGCACACGATATAAATCGAATGTTGAAAATTGCTGCGCAAAGTCATGGCTAAACTTACTTGTTCCTTTATTATTACCGCCTGCTGCCTCTTTATCTCCCGTTCCTGTAACAACGATTATTTGTTGTGAAAATTTGTTATACCAATACAGCGTTTTGAGCGTAAATTAAATATGAGTTTTTACCTGTTGCTTACGTTGCTGCTCCTCCATACGAATCTTTTCCACTTCTTCCTGTCGTTTTTTCCGCGCCTGCATACATTTTATTTTACACGTCATTCTCATTCATCTCATCATTTATGTATTTTTGTCAACAATAAGTGCAAGCATGAACGAAGAAAATTCATAATATTTTAACTTACTCAAATAAACTGTCAACATGTTATTACTAAATAATAATGATTATCGAACCAACTTCATTAATACTTGCCGAATTGCTTAGTAATATATATATATAGACAAATAAAAAAATATATGAAGTTTTATATATATAAAAACTATTTTTCATTTTTGTACGATGGAAAGAATGTGTATGTGTTTTTGTTTACTATCATTAAATCAAAAGTGTAAATTCTTTCTTATTAACCATTTAATGTCATGCCATCAATGCAGTACTAAAATCGAATGTCGTTTATTTACTTATCCTATACGCGACAAACGTGAATCTACGGAATGCTTCTACAGAAAAAAAGCGACTATGGATCCACGTATAACGTGAAAATAAAGTCTAGAATAAATAAAGTTAAATTTACTCTAAATTATGAATTGACAAAACATGAATTCTCATTGTACTTTAGAGTCAAGTTTTTCTTTTATGTTTTGAAGAATCAAAAGTAATGTTTTTATCAAAATTACTGACGTTTTGTAGAAAATAATTTTATCTATACAAATCGTTATAATAAAATAATCTGAAACATTTGACTAACAAATACAGAGAAAAAAGAGGCATGCAGCTGAAAATTTGTAAATCATTTAATTTTTCATACAAATCGAAGTTTCATTTATATAAATATAAAATTGTAGCATTCCAAGCAAAAGAGCAGAAATCGTTAAAGTTCGAGCACAAAATAAATATAAAAACCTCGTCGTCAATACTTGAAAAACTCCACCAATGCAACATAAAATTATTAAAGACGACAATGTTAAGATGATAAAAGCAACATGAGATGAAAAACCAACACCAAATTAAAATGTACAGATATTAATAGATTGGATATAATATAATCGTGAAAAACTTTACCATGACAACACTACTGTATAAATTTTATATAAGTATATAATAAGAAAATTTTAAGCATAAAATATGGAGTTCGCGTGCAGGCTGAAAATTGAAGGATCACAGTTGCGAATACGTATAATAATAATAAAATATAAAAAGTATGATTTTACATAATTTCATGAAAATACAAATATATCATCATAATCAATGCATTATAGAAATATTTATAAAAATTAAAAAAGAATCTCGCAACCTTAAATATCTTATAAAACGTGTATACGAATTTAAAATTACAATGTACATTATTATATTATTCTCTTGTAAAAAGAAAATAGAAAAGACAGAAAATCAAAATGAGGAAAGTATATATACTCGCATGTGGTATATATATAAATATTAATCCGCTTACCGATTACAATATAGAATATATATATAATAAATATATATACTGAACTTTGGCATGCCGTGTGAATATACAGCTAGCTGTTATACATAGTGACAGGAGAAGCTAGGCACAGGATAGTATTGCTGCAGTTTAATCGCACCTACGCTTTACGTCAGCCTCTAGACAGTGTCTATAACGTGCCTAATAACTATTATCATCTTTTCCAATCATTCGGACACAATATCTCAACATCATCATCATTATCATTTTTTTGCTCTAATTCCACTTTCTTCGATTCTCTCTTCTTTCGTGTCTTCTTCGTTGTTCCGAAGGTTTTCCCTCTCATTTTTTTTTTGTTTTTTGCTCAACGTCGCTCTACTTTTTGAAGGATTCGATTTAAACTTAAACCTTAGTGCTTTGGAAGTATTATATGCTTAGCATAAATAAAAGAGTTGAAAAGATATTATAATCTCGTTTAATTGAATCCAAGCGAAAAGCATTGACGTTCAGCACAAACCCTCTTTAAACAACGCTTTTTTACGAATGTGGCTCTCGTTTCGTTGTCGCCCTAACGAAGATGTCGTGTCGTTCGGTAACAAGCAGTCGGCTAGCAGAAGGCTCGTTGAACTTTAAAAATAACTGATTTCAGTAGCATTCCAAAGTATACATATAGATACATTTCGTCGGAATTTTTAATAATGGCACCTCAACGAGCCTTCGTTGGCTGTACTCTTTCTAGCCGACCTCGATACACGTCACTTCACTTACTACAAAGCTTGTACAAATAAAAAGTCAACATCTAATCAACTAAAGACGAACTAAAAATTGAAAAAAAAGTATAAGAGGAACAGCATAAACCGAACGCGCGTTCATCAATATCGTTCTCACCACACTGAAAACTCGTATATACGTGCTTTTGTCTGATGTAGTCGTATCAATAAAATGATTAAATAAAGCTCTCCTAAGTACATGCAGTAACCAAAAAACATAAGGTTAAGTCTTTCAGGACACAATATATCATCTATGGATATATAACGTTCGAGTATACGTATTCGTCGTCGCTCTCACCAGCTTCGTATTTTTTTGTTCTCTCTTTCTCTCTCTCTTTCTCAGAGGCTTCGCTCAAGCATAGTTTTTATTTGTCTCGCTCGAGTGGTGTGTGCACCATTGTGACTATATATATATGTAACTGTGTCGGTGTGCATGTGTGATTTCTTGTATATTTCATATTGTCGCTTGGATTTAACAGACTCCGTAGAACAGGATTTTCGGTAAGTGAAATTACAAAGAAAAAAATCCGTTCACAAATAGGGCGGACAAAAATAAAGCAAAAACAGATGGATAACGCAATCGTGGAAGGAGGCATAACTAACGCGATTTGTGTTTGCAAAACAAAAGATTTTAGAATAAGTTACGGGAATGTAATAATTGCTAACGCCCAATATTCACCTTAACTTTAGTTAAAAATTTACTTTTAATTCATGATCAACTTTAATTTCAAGAAAAACATTTTTATCATTTTAGGGATACTTACAATTGAATTGTTATCGACCAAGCTAATCACACTGTTAAATTTAAACAGAACAAAAAATTAAAACATGTCAGAACATCATTTGAAGAAATCTTTTAAATTACTAGTAACTCACTGAATCTTATAAAAATTTGATATTGAATTGACTCTGTTAGTTGAAAACTAAGAGAGTAGCAGCTTAAAAACACTAGCAGTATAAAAATTTTCTAATAAAACAAACTACGAATAACATATCTAAAAAGTTCCAGGTTCATCTGGGCGTTAGCGCATAGAGATAGGTACATACCAGAGGAAAAGAGTCTGATCTATCGTATAAGTGTTCGATCTGTTTATTCGTTTTGTTTTTGTATTTCTGGGGTCTCAACTCTCTCGATCTTACCTCCAGCAGTTCCTGACTCTGCGTCTGGCTCTGTGCCTGCTGCAGGTGATCCGGCTGGTGTGCCGAGGGCACGACGCTCGGCTCGCTCGCCGAGGTCGTGCTCAGCTTCGTCGTCGTCAAGGTCATGGGAGTCGTGAGCGACGCGGGCGTCTGTTGCTGCTGTTGAATCGTTACCGTTGCTGTCGTCGACGTCGTCTGCTGCTGTTGTTGTGGTTGTGGTTGAACAAGCGACAGAGGCTGAATAATAGCCGACTGCTGTTGCTGTTGTTGCTGTTGGTGATGCTGTTGTTGTTGTTGGTGGTGGTGGTGGTGATGCGCGGGCGCCTGGGCGATGATCTTCTTGGCGGTCTCGACGTCAATCTCGGCGTGCATCATGTCGCGGTTGCGCCAGCTCTCGGCGATGCTCTCGCGGTTCTTCCAGATGGTGGCGACGGTGCTGCTGGCGAGGCCGAGTTCGCGCGCCACGTCGCTCTTGCTTTTGCCTCGCTCGATCTCCTGTATGATCTTCATCTTCTGCTTGATCGTGAACGCGAGCCGCTTGCGACCCTGCGCATGACACACACACCGCGCGGCCAGGCCGTATCGTCAGTCCTATCCTTCTTTCTTTCTCTTTTTATTTTTAATTTTATTTTTATTTTTTTTTCATATATATGTACGTCTTTTTCTTTTCTTTTTCTTTTAGCTTGCTTTTCTATGCTCTATGGGGTGACTAATTTTTTTTTATTGCAATCTCTCTATAGGTGTCACTATTGCCCCTCTAAGGTTCTTTTCTATTTTCCCTTACTGTTTATGTGTATGTATACGTGGCTACGCCTAAATCATTGGTTTCTATGCGGTTTTTAGTGGTGAGATACTCCGGTAACAAGAGTGTGTTTAAAGTTATAGAATGAGGCAGTTTTTTTGTTGTCAGTGATGTGCTCGATGAATGCATGATTATATCTGTGGTCTTTACTGTGCATGTGAGTAGTTTTTTTATGTTTATAGGCGGTTAAAAGTGCTAAAGATAGGATGTATGTCTGTAACTAACTTGTGCTGGTTATTTAGTGATTTTTTATATTCTTTTTTTTTGGTGAAGGAATGAAGTTTGATTTGAAATGGACGATTTCACTCTCTTGCATTGGAGGATTCACTGTTTTGTTGTCGAAGGGAACAAGCCATATCTCAGCTAGCATATCGTAATATCGATGCCTCTAAATGACATTTGCTTTTGCTACCAAGTGAGAGCATATCCGAAAAATATACCCTATCATATTGCAATTATGCGGAATAAAAAACATTGAATCGATTGACGTTACATTTTATTTGATAGAAATGATTTCGAATAAATAACTAAACAGATAAATAAAGGAAGGGTAGAAAATACGGTGAAAAAAAAATTTCAAAATTTGAAGAATTTCAGGATTTTAGATAAATATAAACTTATTGTTGTAAATTAGTAATCAGAAAAACTTAACCGTAATACCCAAAACCGAACTGTAGACCTCATTTTTAGAAAAAAAAAACTTTCTTAAGGCATTCAGTAAAAAAATTCACCAAAGTTAATTATTATTAAAAAAACAGGTTTCGAATCAAACGAATGTTAAAAAAAGTAGTTAAATCTTAAAAGAAGTATTAAAAATATAAAAAAAGTTATGCTGGACTCTCCTGTCACTATTGCTAGCAAATTTCATTGGCTGGTGTGTTAGTGTTCTGGATGAAATTGGGAATAATTGGATTGGGGTTCGAATTAGGAAACGAGTAAGAGTAATTTTCTATGAAAAAATATATAAAAAAATATATATAAATATATATAAGCCTGTATGTGGAGAGAAAAAATGTACAAAATCCAACCCATATATATTTATATAAAAACAAATGTCCATCGACATAAGTAGATACATAATAAATATGTATATATATATAATATATTACACACAAAGAACATGCGACACGCACGACAAGTGGATAAAAATACAAAAAACGGTAGGTATCCCAAATAGAAAAGAGAATAGACTTTTAATGAATGAAACAACGAGATTAAAACGAGATGGAAAAAAATGTAGGTCGACGTGGTTGTCTAAACGCACTCACCTCGAGCAGCTGTTGATTTCGAAGCTCTCGCTCTCTCCGCACCGCCTCCTGCCTCTCGCTCTTCTCCTGCTCCTTTATCAATCTGTAAACGTTCAACGTCCAACTATTTATCGTATTTTACGAGCGACCTCGATTACCTCACGAATTTGCATCAGCGTACGACAACAGTATGCTACAAAGGTCAAAAGACGAAGTTTCTTTTACGCAAAACTGATGGGATACCTGGCCTGTTCCTTGTGCCGTTGCGCCTCCTCCTTGGCCAGCCTCTTGGCGTACGCGAGTTTATCACGTTCGTACTGGCTGTTCATCCTGATGTCCCGGAAGCCACCGGCCGCTCGGAGTTCTTCCAATCTTCTAGCCACCTCCTGAGCTCCCAGCCGCACGAATTCAGCCTCCGCCAGGCCCATCGTCGGCTGCAGGAACTCGCCTACCAGTGCGCGCGACGAGAACGAAAAGTTGGCCGTTGTCAGTTCCGCAGGATTCTGCATCTCCAGAAACTGCGTACACATAAATCAAATCGTCAGTTTATTTCTTAACCTACTAACGCACAACCAAATAATTTTGATAAAACGAACCTTCAGCAATTCCGAGCTGTTTCTAAAAATTTTGCCGCACGGACTGTAGTACGAGACTTCGCCCTTGATGACGCCGGTCTTGCCGAGGCCTTTAATAACTGTCTCGCGCTTCCAACCGCGCTCGAGCGGTACTTGCAGGTCGCGCTCGCTGTGGTGGTTGAGCTTGCGCTTCTTGGCGCTTGGCGTGCCGGCGTCCGGGTGCTCGTCGTCCGTGTCCGTAAGTACGTCGGTGTTACTGCCACTCTCGCTCGTCACGTCCATGTTGCTCTCCTCACCCGAGGCCTCCATAAACTTGTTCTTCATTTTCTCCTGTAAGGAGCGCTGTAAAAGGCGGAGGACAGTCAAGATTAAGCAAAGGAATTAAAAAATAGAGACTATGATGTATAATCTTAATAAGCATTGGCTAATTGATTTTAATAGATGTTTGCTGGTTATTATGTAAAAAATTTGAATAATAAATTATGTAAAAAGCTGCAATTATCAAGGTACAAAATGCAAATTTATTTAATTGCAAGCCATAAATCAATAAATTTCATTGAATTAATATAATAAACAAGTTTATCGTATTCGAAAAACCAACGACCGTTAGCAGTACACTCACTTGATTCTTATCATCGTGATGGCCAAGCGTGGATGCGTGCAGCTGTGCCGCGAGAATATTCGACCTCAGCAGTGACACTTGATGCGAGAGCGGCACGCTGGGATCCAGCTGTGGCGTGGGCTTGATACCGAGGGCGCGACTCTGAGCCAATAACGACGCCACCGTGTTCTTCTTGGGCTTGGAGACGCCGCGACCGAGGTTGCGCGGCCTGTCCTTGCTGTGTCCACCCTGGATGGGCGCGCTCTCGCTCTCCTCGCTGCCGCTGCTCGGACGCTGCGGCGAGTCTGCCGCGGCGAACAGTTGAGCCAGCGAGGGATTGCTCGTGCCCGATACCGGTACCGAGTTCTGCGGTACTCGCCGGGGTTTCGGTCCGGGTTTGCGACGTGCTGTGTGAGAAGAGGACATGGTTAGGGTGGCTATAGGTACGTGGGTGATAAGATGTGTGGCACTTGTTTCGTTTTTGCTACTGAAGGATTTAAATAAAACAAGTGCCAAACATCCCTTTTGTACCATGCAACACTCCCTGTACTTACAGGTTCTATCGGACGCCAGGAGCGACTGGCTGAGATTACTGAGCTGGCTGAGCGGCTGGCTGCTGCCGATAGGCGAGCTCGCGCTCGACGAGGACGGCTTTAGCGACAGGTTCAGCGGGGTGTCCGTCTCCGCGTTGTGACCGCCGCCCGAGTTGCTCGTCGTGTACGTCGGCGGCGCCGACAGGATCGAACCGTTCGTCGAGTGCGCCGGGAGCTTTATCACCTCGACCCGGTC